>JAODAL010081735.1:0-11805 GCA_025379985.1 Phyllomedusa bahiana | reverse complement strand
GGGGGGTTAGGAAAGGGGTTATTTTTTTATTCTTTGTCTGTAATTTTCTATGGATCTAGAGGCTTTAATATTTTGTGTTACAGACTTTTAACGGACATTTAATGGACATTATTTGATTCAAAGTAGCAGGCCTCCAAAAAGCAGAGTACTGTTGATTGCATGTCACGAACATTGTTCGGTGGCGGGGACGAGTCGCGCCTTGGTCCACATGTCGGACTGCAGGCACACTCGTACTACCGTCAGTTACTTACCCTGCCCAGCTTCTGCTTCCCCGTACACGCTTCCCCACTCCCTAGGGTGCGTGTGCACCGACTTACTAGGACTTAAAGGGCCAGTGCACCGGTAATTGGTTGATTGCTGGGCGCAGACTCTATATTTCTGGGACACTCCCACTGCTTCCCCACCGGATCTGTAGTGCCAGGTGCCATAGAGAAAGCGTTACAGAGTGTGTTCCTGTCTTGCCGTATTCCTGACCCACTGTTACGTCTTCTGACTACAAACTTTTACCGCCTGCAATGACCTTTGAGATTACAAGTTTGCCTGACGATTTGTTACCTCGCTGCACCTCATTCAGCTCAGGGGCTTGCAACCTGGTAGGATTCCCATCACACCAAGCCTAACCTGTCTTGCGTCAGGCTCTGGTGAACACCGGGACCTACTTAGATTCCGCTCTCTGCAATTCATCCCATTCAAATCTATTTTGAATGCTTAACACACACCATTGAGATTCAGACAGTAAGGAATGACTATCAATGTTCTAGTACCACAGGACCCCTTTAACGGTTTGCGGGACCAGGATGAGGCTGTCATGACTAGAATTGTTCAAGTATCTATATTTGATTAGCTGCTTTGGAAACTAATCAGTTCACAACTATATATGTAAAAAAAGAGTCAATTGTGATGCAGAAAGTAGTGCATTGTACTTATACAAGTATTGTAGATGTGTAATGTTTAAGATAAATGGCTGGATCTCCCAGTCAATCATGTTTTTAAGAGGAGTAAAGGTTCATGGGATGTAAATTTACAGTATGCTCTAGTATCTGTGTACGCTGTACTAACCCCATTAAATTGATTGAATAGGGATACCGGGGAAACTGAAGCCCTTGATGGAGGATCACATGAACCGGGAAGAATATGTAAAGTCAATGCAGTTAAATAACAAACAATTAACAACTTAATCATATTGCATATTAATTTCATAGAAGTTTATGCATATATAAGGTTAAAGGGGTTGACCGGTTCCTATAAAAAATTATGCTTAACTCCCAGTACCCGTTAAAAAAACCTTATTTTCCATTCTTCTGTTCCAGTGCTGGGTCTCTCCGGTCTTCTGTTTATTGTCTTCTTCTTCCAAACAGGGACATCACAGGGACATCCACTTCCTTGAATCACCATTAGAAAGTGAACAGCTTTGAAAGGTGGTTTAAGCAGAGGCAAATGACTAATCAGTGGCTCTAGCACTGGCATTGCTGTTTGGAAGAGAAAGGACGTAAACAGAAGTCCAAGGTGACCTGGCGTTAGAATAGAGGAGCAGGGGGCAAGGTTTCTTTTTTTAAATGGGGCATCAGAAGCTCAGCATTTACTTTTATTGGAATTGGACAACTCTTTTTAACTTTTAGGAACATTGTCCAGAAAAAAACCCCAAAAAACAAACTGCTTATCCCCAAATGTTGCAGTATGAGTATGCCGAATTTGGTAGAACTGTTTTCTTCTTCTTTATTATAGCTAAGGCACTATGTAGTAAAAAATATAAAACTGAGATCCTTATGAAATGCTCTGTTTGATTTAAATCTGGAGTCTTGAAGCATGTTCTCCACAGCTGAACAGTAAGATGAACACCTCTCATATATCAAGCCATATGTTTTCATTTTATTTTTTTTTAGACATTTTGATAAATCATTCCCATAAAATAACACTAGATTAAGTGAGATTTTACAGTATTTGATAAATCCAGGTCAGAACTAAGGTTTATGTGAGAATATAAACTAACCTTTAAAAAGCACAGGGTGGTAAAGCGGCTCAATTTAATATCCAGACAATGGGAGGTTCATTTCAGTGACCTAAAAATAACAGTTTATTGTATTAGTTACTATCATTTTCTGTTTGCCAAGAAACAATTATGTTTAATGCAGTTGCTGTAATTAATGTGTAAGTGACATGGGATTAGCATTTGTTGTTTTGGAATTAATAGGGTTTTTTTTCATCAGACATTCATATTATAACTAATCCACACTGGCTACCATTTATAAAAAGGATTTATTTTCTTTATAAAATTACCCTTTAGTTAAAGGGGAAGTGCAGGATAAGGGACAGCGCCTCAACTTTTCATGAGTTGCAATACCACACACAAACTCAGGTGTGACACTGTTTTTTGAAGAAAATAACCATGTTTCTTCTAGTGCTATACAACCCTTATAATTGCATGGTATTTAATTTTAAAATGGCACACATTTTTACCAAACAATATGAGATGTTTTGCTATGTTCAAATATTTAACCGCTTCCAGACAAGTGATACCTCATGATCACAGAGGGACTTCCAGTCGTTATGTCAGCCAGAGGCCCAATAAAGGCAACCAATTCTTCCCTAATACAGGGATACAGACAGGATATAATAGAAATATGGTAATAAATTACTGTGCTACAAGTTATGTACCCCGTACGGCTCAAGTACAATAGGGGGACTTAAAAAATAGGTACAGTTGGAATGGAAAGCATTCAAACCCCTTTAAATGTTTCACTCTTTGTTTCATTGCAGTCATTTGGTAAGATCCAAAAAGTTCATTTTTTTGCTGATTAGTGTACACTCTACACCCGTCCATCTTGAAAGAAAAAAAACAGTAGATATTTTAGAAAAATTATTAAACAAGAAAAGCTGAAATATCACATGGTCTTAAGTATTCAGACCCTTTGCTCAATACTGTTTAGAAGCACCTTTTGAGCTAGTACAGTCATGAGTCTTCTTGGGAATGATGCAACAAGTTTTTCACACCTGGATTTGGGGATCCTCTGCCATTCTTCCTTGCAGATCCTCTTCAGTTCCCTCAGGTTGGATGGTGAATGTTGGTGAACAGCCATTTTCAAGTCTCTTCAGAGATGCTCAATTGAGTTTAGGTCAGGGCTCTGGTTGAGCCAGTCAAGAATGGTCACAGAATTGTTCTTAAGCCACTGCTTTGTTATTTTAGCTGTGTGCTTAGGGTCATTGTCTTGTTGGAAGATTAACCTTTGGCCAGTCCGAGGTCCATAGAACTCTGGAAGAGGTTTTCATCCAGGATATCTCTGTACTTGTCCACATTCCTCTTTCCTTCAATTGCAACAAATCATCCTGTTCCTGCAGCTTAAAAACACCCCCATAGCATGATGCTGCCACCATCATGTTTCACTGTTGGGATTTTATTAGGCTGGTGATGAGCTGTGCCTGTTTTTCTCCACACATACCGCTTAGAATTAACACCAAAAAGTTCAATCTTCATCTCATCAGACCAGAGAATATTATTTCTCATAGTCTGAGAGTCCTTCATGTGTTTTTTTGCAAACTGTATGTGTACATTCATATATCTTGCACTGAGGAGAGGCTTCCGTTGGCACACTCTGCCATAAAGCCCCGACTGGTGGAGGGCTGCAGTGATAGTTGACTTTGTGGAACTTTCTCCCATCTCCCTACTGCATTTCTGGAGCTCAGTCACAGTGATCGTGGGGTTCTTCTTTACCTTTCTCACTAAGGCTCTTCTCCCACGATTGCTTAGTTTGGATGAACGGCCAGGTCGAGGAAGAGTTGTGGTTGTCCCAAACATCTTCCATTTAAGGATTATGGAGGCCACTGTGCTCTTAGGGACCTTAAGTGCTGCAGAAATTCTTTTGTAACCTTGGCCTGATCTGTGCCTTGCCACAATTATAGAATTATAGAACTGAGCTCCTTCGGCAGTTCCTTAGACCTGTCATAATTCTCATGTGCTCTGACATGCACTGTGAGCTGTGAGGTCTTATATAGACATGTGTGTGCCTTTCCTAATCAAGTCCAATCAGTTTAATTAAACACCATCTCAACCATCTCAAGGAGGATCAGAAGGAAATGGAAAGCATGTGAGTTAAATATGAGTGGCACAGCAAAGGGTATGAATACTTATGACCATTTGATATTTCAGTTTTTCTTGTTTAATAAATTTGCAAAAATATCTACATTTCTGTTTTTTTCTTACAAGATGGGGTGCAGATTATACATTAATGAGCAAAAAATTAACTTTTTGGATCTTACCAAATGGCTGCAATGAAACAAAGAATTTTCCATACTCATTGTATAAAAAATGTAATAAAACTGTTAATATAAGAAAAAGAAAATGTAGTTGGTATTGACACACCCAAAAGTTCAACCTATTAAAATATAACTTTATCATGCCATATGGTGTACACTGTAAAAAAAAAAAAAAATCTCAACACCAGAATTGTTACTTTGTTTTTCAAATAAAGTGTTCAAAATTGTATATAGCACAAAATGAAACCAATAAAAACAGCTAAAAAAACAAGCCCTCACAAAAGCTGCATCAATTGAAATATTTAAAAAGTTGTCAGTCTCAGAAAATGACTATGTAAAGCAAAGCAAAAATAATGGTTTTATTAGATGTTGTCACTACAAAATACAATTTGTCCCACAAAAAAAATAAGACCCAGTCTCTTGAGAGGTGGAGGTGGGAGAAACTCAAGTGCAATGGCCAAAAATTGCAGTTAGTATAATCTTAACCTTGGTTTCTCAAATACTTTTGAATCAACACACAATAGCTTAAAACCAACCAAGTTTTGCATGAGTTGAAAATAACATAATTGATCATCCATTGAAGATTCATTACCAATGTTTTGAATGAGCCTTATGCCTTTCATGAAAAACCTGAAATAACTACATGGAGGAATTACATTAAAACAATGAAAAATGTAAAAGTAATGAAATTCCTTCAAAAGACCACTTTTTGAGAAGACTACTCCAGATCTAAACCAAGTTTCCTGTGATATTTGTTTAACGTCCTTTTTCCTCATGTGTATTGGATCCTATATGTAGTTTTGGGTGGCCACCTAAAAATGTTGAGCCACTGAAAACCTAAGCGAGGTTTGGGCTAGGGCTAAAAGTAGAAAAAAAAATGAGGGTTGGGATGCCCTGTATCCAAATTTTTTCACAAGTTCGATCAAACCAGTTTCAAACCAAACAGTGGTTGAGCAATGCTACTTATTATGCAAAAAAAATAATTGTGCTGTTAGATTGTTTAGTATGCCGGTCATTATGTTAATATGGGTTAACAGAGTGATCATTACATTATAGTCCAGCTCGAAGAGCTTCTGAAATACATGTACTGGTATTATTATCATGATTATAGCACCTGCTACAGTTTTGATAGGGCCTGCGGAAAAGTCATCCAAAATGGGCATGTGATCCCAGTGTTGCCCAAAGCCCTTCAGTGTAACTTAATAAAAGATTCCAATGTATCCCCTAAATGACCATGTAATTGGAAGGATTTCATAATTTGTCTTTATCATTTTTGTTACATTTGTCACATCTGTCTGGGTGTCTTTATATTGGCAAAAATGGCAATATTCAGCTAAAATGTGATTAATTCAAAGCACATGAGGAGAAGCTAAAAAGTATGATAATTTCTAACTTCTTCCATTCTTTCAGCTGATATAATGTTGTAACAGTTATGATAAAAGCAACAATAACTGGCATACAGCATATTAACACTGTATGATGTCACCTTGTAATGGACAGTGACATATTTGCATCAAGTTCAAACCTGTGTCATAAAAGAATACAGAACCAGTGGACTGCAAATACGTGCCAACTTTGAACACAATGTTATAAAGGACTATTTAGATTTTTTTTTCTAATAAGCCTAATGCTAATGAATAGCATCACCTCCAATATATCAATGTTACTGATTTAGGAGTTAAGTAAATGTGTCATTTTTATTTGCTCATTAGCATTGTCCTTACAGCCCTCAAGACTCCTTACAGCCAAGAAATGGTATCAATTACACGGTGAAACATTGCAACAATGTCATTTAACGCAGTGTTCTCTGATAGTAATGTGCACAGACAAGTCAACTAGTGATATATTTGTTGCTACTGGTTTATTTCAATTCATTGTAGATTGCTCTACTGACATTTGCCCTGGAGCCATTGCTTCAGTGAATTCTAAGAAATCTAGTTATTTTTACTTATATCTGTTACAACTAAATCAGCTAAGTCATAACCATAGGGGGGAGCAAAGCAAGCTGTTGTACATAGGCACTGGTATCTGAGTGAGCCCAAGACACAAGTGCTATATATGGCACATGATAAGTAGGGGCCCGGAGATTCAAGTTTTACCTTCTGAACTAACTGTAACATCAAATATACTAGCCAAACACAGTAGATAAAATATGTATGAACCGGCCAACGATCTGTGTTTATAGAAGTCTCAAAACAGTCCATCAATGGGATTTCATCATGCTTGATCCTTGCCAAACAAAGCATTTGTGTTTATGGGAGGGCAAGGGCAAATAGCTGTAAGCTAAGCAACAACTATCTTATGTGTATAGTCAGCTTGAGTTGTATGTAACCAACAGCTGGTGGTGCAAGATTAATATCTTCTTAAAGAGAAACTGTCCCATTGAACATACCATCTGATCTGCTGGTAGCATGGTATAGAGCAGGAGGAGTGAGCAGATTGATATGTAGCTTTGTGGGGAAAGATTCAGTAGAACATATAATTTATATCAATCTGCTACGTTCTTCCTGTTCCATAACATGCTTTCGACAGATTACATAGCATGTTCAATGGAACAGGTTCCCTTTAACATACTAGTAAGTGGTCCTAAGGATCCAGTATTTTAGGATTAAAGAAAATATCATACACATATATGCAGTATTAGTAATGATTTTCAGTACCTATAAAGAAAACCTGATAAGAGCCAACTATAGTTATCTTTTTTTTTTTTTTAATTATTGAATGCTGCATATAAAATCACAGAAGTATATCAAACGGAAATCTGTAACAGAGCAGAAACAGCCATGTCAAATTAAATATAGAAATCTGAAACATGGACAACGAGAATTGCAGTATCTAAGAAGTATCCATCCGGCAATAAGGACAGAGCAGATTAAGAACAATCATATAATATAAAAGATTGAAAATATAGAGATATCAAGAAGAAGGTTTATGTAGAACATCAGTTAGCATATATAGACTTAGAACAAATTAACCAGTTATTTCTCTTTTTAAACTATAGTTATCTTTTAAGTACATAAGTTAATAGGTCAGCTTTGCCAGAAATGCCCCTATTTATGTAATGACTCAGTCTGAATGTTGCCACATTGGGCAGATAGATACATGTGTGCAATAAACAACAAAATTAATTCAATATACTTCCCTTAAGATATCAAAAAAATCAATTATAATCAACCTGAAATCTATACCCTGAGATAAAAACCCCAAAAACACAATGTCACTATAAATCTACTGGACAGGTTACTCTATGTAAAAAATGTATCAACGCACATAGGGTGAAAATATTAAGCATACTAAAATTATAACACAACTCACAACAAAACACAACAAAAATCAACACTATAATCAAAAATAAGAAACTCAGTTATATAACTTATTAAAGAAAGACACTGTGTTCTTTTTTCGGCCACCTTTATTTTCCCCTTTTGCTTATCTTTTCTCTGTCATTAAATACTAATGGTGCATCCACACGACAGTAAGCAAATAACGGCTGGACTCTGATGAAAGAATCCGGCCGGTATTTTGACATCTTGTACGTGGGTTTGGTGGACAGTTTCATCCGCGGTTTGAGGATTCACCCGTCACCCTCAACCACTGACATGTTCATGTTACCTGAAAACCGGACGGAAGAATGAACATGTTCTAAGCTTTTTGGACCAGCGGCACTATAGAAAGCCGTCCAGCAGAAAATTTGTTCAGTGGGCACTGCAGAATGAATTTTCTATGAAAATCAATCAGAATGGTTGACAGTTGGTTTACAAACGGCTTTCAAATCGAAAACCGCTTGTAAATTCAAAAAAACCTGCCGTGGGGACAAGTCCTAAGAGATTCTGTCTTGCAGAGGAGACACAAAGGGCGACATGTCAGAAAAGAGGAGTCACCACGCCAGTTTTAAGGCGCATTAAAGGACTGTATAGTGCGCCTGAATGAAGAAACCTGTCAAACATCTGGTGTCTGGTATACTTTGCATAGTATATTTGATGCGCCAATTCTGGTGTACTACAGTTCATTTATTAAGAGAATAGGGCACCAACAGTGTTTTTGCGCAAAATACACCAAAAAAATGTTGCAGCCCTAATGGGACATGTCACCCAAGGTTCTTGCATCATTGAGGGATCAAGTTACAGCTGCTTGTATAAGTTTATAAGCAGAGGGTGATGGCAGGCAAAGAGTCACACAAATATGGGTCTGACTGTATACTGAGTATTTTATCTTACCCCAGTGCTGGGCTCACAGCTACATTGCTTCTTATTGCTGTCTAAAACCCTCCATGGGATTATGTATGTGTGGGACACACTTCCTGCCTCTCCCGTCTCCTTAGAATTCTATGTGCAGCCATGCATAACCGGAAGTTTTAGGTCATGTTCACGCGGCTTAAAACTGGACGTATTTCAGTCCGTAATTACGCGCCGTAGTGTGCAAATTACGGGCTGAAAACGTCCCAGTCATTACGGTAATCCACAGTTCTCATAGAGAATTATGGATTATGTCTCCTCTCCCTGCTCGGCGAATACGCCGCGGGGGGAGATAATTGACATGTGAATTACATGCGCCGCTGGTAATGCAAGTCTATGGGCCGGCGAGGTGCCGGCCAACCGCACCCGCCCCCTCTCTCGCCCCGCCCCCTCTCTCGCCCCGCCCCCGGCCACACGGCGTAATTGCGGGGCGTAATTACGTCCCGCAATTAAGCCGTGTGAACCTAGCCTTAGAGAAGCTCGCTCGCCCTCTCCTCTGCAAGATGAATTCCTAAAGTAGATACATAATAAAGCAGGAAGGAAGGAGAAAAGGTGGCTGATAAAAGAAGAATGAAGCATTTTTCTCTAATAAAATATATTACAAAGTTTCTTAGTTTCTTTTGTACTATTTGTTCATAGAAAGTTGTTGTATAATAGGACATACACTTTAAGATTTCATACATAGAGCCATAAATGCTCTACCTTATGGCACAAGAAAGATGTGTTATGTCCTTACAGCTATAGATTAGTAGATCAGACACCTGTAATGTTAGCACGCTTTAGACACCTGTAATATAAGATCATTTTAACACCTGTATTATACTCACTATACCCAGACCTCCAGCAGTGTAATTGGTTGCAAGAACATCCTAAATTAGTAATGGTTAAAAGTTTCATCTTGAATATGCCCATACTGTAATGTAATTGAAATAGGCAGAAGGAGAAGTCACTGTGCACTTCCTATAGGATTTTGGTTATCATTATAGAAATGTAAATGATTAAATATATAAATTCACCCTTGAGGAAAAGCATCTTGGATGCCATATATGTACCAGAAAATCTAGTTATAAAGTAGCTTTGGGGCTACCTTAAATATTCATCTTTCAGTGCCTGCGAAGAAGACATTGGCCAAAGGCTTTGGTTTATATAGTTCAGGTTATTTAATAGTGACACCTCAATCTACAAAATAGAATGCTTGAATGATTCGACGTATAACAAGCCTGAAAACAGACAAGTTTCTTGAGCTTCATTTGCCTGAGATATAACTGGCATGAATCTTAAGCTCTATCGTGTTGCTGAGGTCACCTGTATAGTACAGAATGGTAAAACAGATGATTTTTTTTAATATAGGGAGGCATTGGAATTACAAACAGCTATTCAATTGAAGTGCTGAAATTCTAGTTTATTCTTCATTAGAAAGAGGTTTTCGGTTAAAGGGGAAAAGAAAAGTAGTCTAGACAGCCTGCATAGGTCATGCCAAAATCAGTAGCAGGGCCGGTTACACACTGTCTGCATGGTGTCCTGCTTAACACAGTCTCATATATTTTCATTAAGGAGTGCAAATGGCAGCAGTCTGTGATGTTCTTTTAATTGACAAGTGACAGTGATACACAGTCTACAAGCAGAATACACACAATAGCAATTACCTCCAAATACACACAAATGGAAACATTAAACAAAGAAAATTGCTTTTATGGTATGGTTAAAAAGCAATCAGATAGAAACTAACGGGTCCAATATTACGATTTTTTGCTCAGTGTCAGGGGTGACCTTGTTACTTACTTATCCTGACAAGAATTAGGATAGATGATAGAAAGGTTAAGGAGTTAACAAATTTAAAATGAGCCCCCAGACTTGTAGTAAGTGAGAGCTATTGTGCGTCAGAGCTTTAAGTCTGGAACCGCTCATGTAACCTTGAATGACCCTGAATAAGACATAACATCTTTATAAGTAACATAGTATGTGATGTATGTGTGTGGTTGGTGATGTCTATTGTACAATGTACAGTTTAGTTTTCAAAGTTTACTATAGTTTTGTATTAAGCATTAGATTTCTATGTAACCAGCATGAGGACTGCTGTCCATGCAACACCATTGCAAGTTATATTGATTCACTCTTAAGTCTAAAATTATGAAAATGGTTTAGATTACAATTACTAAAAATAGTTAACTAGACAACTTTTTTATGTCTATTAGGTACATTCACAAACAGGGGTATGTCTGCCATGTAGTCAACAAAACTGCAATGATGATCATAAATAGGCGAAGCGATGACAATATCCTTCCCCATTACGACTTTTATCAGTGCCTTTGGTTGAGGTGGTTTGTCAGAGCCACCTATGCAACTAAATATTATAAAAGCTGTAGTAGCATTGCCAAAGAAAGGAGTAGGGCGAGGTAAAGGGGTTTTCCAGGACCCAAATTGTTATGGCTTATATTCAGAATAAGTTACTAAAAGTGTTGTACTTGAGATTCAGGTGAAAGTCAAATTTAAAACGAATTTCAGTAATTGACTAAGAGTTGGCCAGAACTGAATTTTGGCAAAGTTCGTCAAAAGAAAGAACCCTACTCCTAACTCTAGCTCCATCCCTCACTCTGTGAACATCTGGGGCACATCTGGGGAACACCTGTGGAAAACCTAGAGCACATCTGGTAAGATAAGAGGCACATCTGGGATGAGGGTTAGTAGAACCCTAAACTTCACTCCATTCAATGCCCCTAACCATATCCTTAACCTTAGAGTTAGGATTACATTTGGAGTTTGAATGATGGTTTATGTAATCCTAAACCCAATTCTAGCCCTGGGTTCCCCAGGTGTTCCTCAGATTTGCCACTGATGTGCCCTAAATTAGTCCTAGATAGGTGGTAGTGTTTCATACAATTTGGAAGCATTTAATATGCTTTAATATGCCATAAAACATGTGCAGTATTTTATCCATATAGGCTTTAATGGAATTCAGGTTCAGGAGGTCCCAAACTCGACCGAATTGCTCTTGAACAAAAGAGCTATATGAGCAACACTAGCTACCACAGGGGAACCATAAATGCAGTACTTGTATTACTTCTGTCAGGGGCATTGACCAA
This sequence comes from Phyllomedusa bahiana, assembly GCA_025379985.1. Lineage (NCBI taxonomy): Eukaryota > Metazoa > Chordata > Amphibia > Anura > Hylidae > Phyllomedusa > Phyllomedusa bahiana. The sequence goes on along the minus strand of JAODAL010081735.1, from coordinate 236 downwards.
GACATTGCAGAGAGCTGTGCCAAAATGTATGGAGCTCAGTCTAGTAAACAATGTAGAAGCCACAGCTCTTTCTGGAATACAGCAGCCTTGTCAATCAGAAGAACAGTGGAGCTGCTGGAAGTTGGACCCCAACCTATCTGATAATGATGTTGTATCTTAAGGATACACTATTAACATTAAAAAGGGTTAAAAAAACCCCCTTTAAAAACAGAAACAACCAAAATTTCAAATTTATT
>JAODAL010081734.1:0-11805 GCA_025379985.1 Phyllomedusa bahiana | reverse complement strand
GGGACCCCTTTTAACCTTGAGAATTTTGCCAATTCAAATTCAAAGGCGGGACATTAAAAATAATTTAAAAATCAAAAAAAGAGTGTTTGGTTGAGCTAGGGGGGTTTGGGGCTATCTCGGCCAATCAGAGCGCAAGCTACTTGTCCCATTGTAGTCAATGGAGAGATCGGGGGCAATGAAATCTCGGCTCTCAGTGCCGTGCGGCATGGAGTATGATGAAAAAAATCATTTTTATTAAGTGTAAAATATATCTAGAATAAGAGCTGAAACCTCTATAAACATAAATCAATCAAATCACTAACAACGCGTTTGTCGCCGAGACCGGCGCTACATCAGGAATTACGATATAGAGAATTGCCGGGAAATACAGTAATTCAAATTCTTTAAGCTCTTCTTATTGGTCGGCAGAAACCAACCAATCAGAATAGGAGCGACAGTGAACCATTATAAGCTATGGGGAAGTATGGACCAATCAAATGAAAAGGCGGGACAGTTCAAAATACATTAAAAATGCAGAAAAGAGCTGATTGGTTGAGCCTAGGCAGCAGATATGAATCCACCAATCAGATGTAGTGTGTCTATTTTGAATGGAGAAAGAAGGGCGCGATAGAAGGGCGCCCTAAAAGTTATTACTGTCTATGGGAAATATTCTCGTACTGTGATTGTGTTCATTTTTATTTCTTTATTTTCATTACACCCATACTATTGATCAGTGGCTAACTAAAATAAAGAAAAAAAAATGAATTTATTGAATTAATATTTTTTTTCGTTACCCCCATATTATTGTTCATTTTATATACACATCGGCACAAATTCGGGAGTCTTATTTTATTTCGGCACGTACAGTTTTATTACAGATTGCATTAGAAAACCCATAAGAACTGTCCCGCCTTTGATTCTGATTGGTCAATAGTTCTCCATAGGTTTTAATGGGACACTGTTGCTCCTATTCTGATTGGCTGGTTTCTGCTGACCAATGAGAAGCGCTTACAGAATTTGAATTACTGTATTTCCCAGCAATTTCGAATATTCCAATTCCCGATGTTGCGCCGGTCTCGGCGACAAACGCGTTGTTAGGGATTTTCTTTCTTTATGTTTATAGAAGGTTTCAGCTCTTTTACAGAGAATGTTTTACACTTAATAAAACGATTTATTTACTAATACTCCATGCCTCACGGCACTGAGATTTCAGTGCCCCCATCTCTCCATAGACTACAATGGGAGAAAGTAGCTCGTGCTCTGATTGGCCAGGATTGCCAAGCCCCCGCTAGTTCAACCAATCAGCTCTTTTCTGCATTTTTAATGTATTTTGAACTGTCCCGCCTTTGAATTTGATTGGTCAATACTTCTCCATAAGTTATAATGGTTCACTGTCGCTCCTATTCTGATTGGCTGGTTTCTGCCGACCAATGAGAAGAGCTTACAGAATTTGAATTACTATATTTCCCGGCAATTTTCAATATCCAAATTCCCGATGTAGCGCCGTTCTTGATTTTTGGAAAGTGATTTTATTTATGTATTTTTTTTTAAGGTTTGAGCTCTTTTTCAGAGAATGTTTTACACCTAATAAAGGCGATTTTTTTATTCATACTCCATGCCGCACGGATATCTTTAATGATTTCTCGCTGTTTTCCAGCCTGTCTCGAATCGGAATACATGTTAGGCGCAGTCCCGCACTGCGCCTAAGTCCCCGCACTGCGCCCCACACACTGGCGAGGTGCGACGGACTTTAAACCGTATATATGAGCGCATCTCGGGACCAACATACAAGAGGCACAAATTTCGCCGGAAAACTGGCAGAAACATGCACTCTGACGTGGTGAGATTCATACATGTCGCCCATAGATTCCAGGGACATAATAAGATGTTTAGTGTCCTTGAGATAACCTGGAATAAGCTTGATGAGTGGCTGAATTTGGGTATCTACCCACCTGCCCAATTGCTCCCCTAGGGAGCCTATCCCCGACACAATTGGTCTAAATATTGGTGGAAAATTAGCTTTGTGGATTTTAGGTAGTGAATGCATTATTGGAGTAATGGGTTTATCAATATAGAGATAATCTGATACTTTCTGAGTGATGACACCAATACTAACCCCCCATTTCAAAATATTTTTTAGGGTGCGAGAGAAGTCTTGTGTAGGATTTTTATTTAACTCACAATATATGTCTGGGTTACTCAGCATTTTTTTATTCTCCCTTATATACAGAACCTTATCAAGAACGACAACAGACCCGCCCTTATCGGCTTGTCTGATAATGATATGTGAATTATTTCTTAACTCTTTAAGGGCACGTTTTTCTCCAAAGAAGAGATTAGAATGCCGACTATTAACTCCAGACATATTATCCCTGAGAGACAATAATTCTTCCTCCACCCTCTTTTGGAACAAACCCAGGCCCATAGGTCGTGAATTCACTGGATAGAAATTCCTGTTGCTTGTGACAAAATTATCCTTGTTAGATAAAGGAATAACAGACTCACTTTGTAAGGCACGTAATTCAGAAATGCTAAGGAGTTCCAGAAAACTGGGGCACGGTAAATCACCATCCTCTGCTGTTGTTTTGCACTTTTTTTTTCTTGTGCTATTTTTTGATCTTTGTGATCTCTGTATGCTTCAGTATTGTATAGCCTAGACCGCTGCTACAAAGAATCTCTATTCTCTGTGATATATTTCTATATGTTGTTTTTATCTTTGTAATACTAATTTTTATTGGTGCTTGTTTCACTGCATTTCACTCGCACAATTTAGTCATGTGACTACTTGCTTTATGCATATAACATCCGGAGATGTGTGTTTGAATCAGGCCACGACTAAGGGAGAGGAAACTCCCGAAACGCGTTGACCTGTACACCTGCGCTTCCATCTGCCTGATGCTCTAAGTAAGATAACTCTATTGTTGGCTGTCCTCACATGAAATGGAGATATTTTTGGATTATGCCGTTTTTAGCACTGTGGAATAAAGTTTAACTTTTTATACTCCTCTATGAATATGGAGCTGGTCTGTTACTTTGGATTATTCTAATGCAATGTAGTACAGTCATGTATTAGACTGTATTAGAACAGTGATCTGAAGATCTCAAAGTCAAGTCCCTTGGGCAGACATGTTAAAAGAAAAAATGTAAAGACAAAGTGTTGAAAAAAATAAATAAAAATCATAAACATAAAATAAAAAATGTACACCTCCCAAAAAACATACACCTCCCTTTTTCCATTACAAATTCCCAATTACCTGATAAAGGTAAAAAAAATAAAAATTACACATATTTGGTATTGCCGTGCCTATAAGCCAAGCCTATATATTTGTCAATGTCACAAAATGGCAGAATTGCAATTTTTGTTCATCCCACTGCACATAAAATGGAATAAAAAGTGATCAAAAAGCCATATAAATTCCAAAGTGGTACCAATGAAAATGTCACTTCATCACACAAAAAAAGCCCTAATACAGCTCTTTATATGGAAAATTCAAAAGTTATCGCTTGAAGAATAAAACAATAAATAAACAGTGTTTTACCCAAAACACTTTTTTACAAAGTTTTACTACATAAAAAGATACAAATTAGGTATCACCGTAATTGTATCACTCCACAGAGTAAAACTATATGTATGTCATGTATATTGCACAGTGAGCACTGTAAAAAATGAACATAAAAAAAACTATCAGGGTTGCAGAATTCTTTTAATCTGGCTCACAAGAAACAAATTTAAAAGCAATCAAAAAGTCTTGATCCCCCAAAAATGGGACTAATGAAAATGTCAACTCATCCCGCAAAAAACAATCCCGCAGCCCTGTAAAAAAAGGTATGGAGATGCAAAAAAGTGTTTTATTTTTTTGAATAAAAGTGTTTTTTATTGTGTTAAAGCAGTAAAACACAAACAAGGTTTGATATTGCTGTAATCATATCAACCTGCTGAGTAAATTCAACATATCATTTATGCTGCACAGTGACTGCTGTAAAAAATAAATACACCATCAGAATTTCTGTATTTTGTTCATCCCATCTTCCAAAATTGTTGATAAAAAGCGATCAAAGTGTCATTTGATCCCCAAAATGGTATCAATTAAAATATCAACTCATCACGCAAAAAAACAGAATAAAGAAGGTTATGGCTGTAAGACAATGACTACATAAAACACATTTTTTACAAACCCTTTTTCAATTGTGTAAAAGCAATAAATCATAAAAAACTAGAATAAATTGATATTGTTGTAATTGTACCGACTGGCATAATAAAGTTTCTAACCCAAAAAACAATGGTGGAATTGCAAGTTTTTTTTTTCCATTTTCACAGCACAATGCTAAAAAAAACGTGAAACACATTTGGGCCCAAATAGCACAATACACCCATAGACGAGTTCCCTGAGGGTTGTTGAGTTCAAAGTGTAGTGACTTGTGAAAGGTTTTACCTGTGTACCTGGAGAAGCACAAACTCACAAAAACATTGTTACAATTTCAGTCTATCATACATTTGTATAGAGCTTCTATTCTGGCCTATGGGAATGACTCAACATCTTTAACAGATGGTGAAAAGGTCACTGTATGACAATTTCCCTCCAACACTCAACTATGCATATTCTAGCAAAGTGGAAAGTTACCACCTTCTCAGTCCATAGGTAGCAAGCTTCAGAATCTTTAAATATTAGCTGGCTATGTGTTAACATTTCCTATCATTCAAATGATAGTGCTTATAAACAGAACATATTAATACTAGAGATGGGCGAATTTCTCAAAAATTCGGTTCGCCGACTTAGCCAAATTTTTCGTCAAAATTCGTTTCAGTCCGAATTACTTTGGGACGATTCGCTTTAAAAAACAGCTATTTCCAGGCTGCAGAAAGCCTGTAGGGTGCTGTAGAACGTTGTGCCATGCTTAAATATGCGGAGGGAGCTTGGTTTGGTCTTCATACAATGCTGTGTTTTAGTATGACACGCACATGACTGCCGCCGCTCTTAGAATCGCTTCACTATAAAATTCCCTGGGCACTTACAGGGGCAAAACTGACCAAAAAACTGAAGCAGGAATGCAGCCTGATAAAGTCATGGCAGCGCCAGCTGGAAAAAAACAAGCTGAGGGCTAAGATCCTACGATAGCGTCAAAGAACACAGTAGTAGGTTACCAGAGCCACCACAGATCGCAGCACAGTAAGGGGACGATGGCAATAGCCACGCCAGGGAGCGGAATCTAAGTAGGTCCCGGTTTTCACCAGAGCCCGCCGCAAAGCGGGATGGACTTGCTGCGGCGGGAGTCTACCAGGTTGTTACCCCTGATGTGACTTGCTGGCGGTGGCAGCCGAGGTGTAGCGAGGTACACAATCGTACAGCAAACTCGTAGTCGGGGACAAGCGTAAGGTCAGGACATCCGGCAAGGATCGCGGTCAAGGGACGGAGACAAGAGGTACGGTACATGGATACGACAGACGAGGCTCAAGAAGGAGGCGGAGGCGGTTTTTCCTGTCTGTAATTTGGACATATGATTCTCGTTCTTCATACTAAAGAAGCTCATCCCAAGCCAGTTTTGCAGCATTTGCTTGTAGTTCAGTATTGCATTTTTATACTAAATTCCATCACTAATGGCACCGAATGCAAAATAAGCACCTAAAACATTCCCTGTAATTAGGGTCTCCTTCAGTTCCATGCACTGCATTTCAACAAATTGGTGTCACGCAGAAACTGGATTCGAACTACCATGTTTATACTTCATAATAAACTGCGTTGGAACTTTTTTAGGTATTAATGAAGAAGCTGATGGAGGTAGAATTGCCTTGGCCAAAAATGGTTTCAGAACGTTAGCAAACTGACTACGGAGGATTTCTCTATAGTATTTGAGTTTGTCCTCCCTCTCAGCAGCTGGAAAAAAGGCTCCCATTTTGGACCAGTAGCGAGGGTCCAAGAAGGTGGAGAGCCAGAAGTCATCCCTCTGCCGCATGGTGACTATTCGGCTGTCACTAGCCAGGCAAATCAGCATGCTGTGGGCCACGTGCGCAAGTGATTCTGAGGGACTCCCTGCCTCCATCTCCACTGTATACTGCCACGGTGCTTCGGGGTGCTTGGGTGACAGTAGCACAGTGACAGAGTGTGGAGGGCACAGCAGCAGCCACAGCGGCAGCAGGAGGTCAGAGAGTGGCACAATGACATAGTGTGGAGGTGGGTGGCAATACCAGTCCCTGGTAAAGATGGTGGTAGGCAGATGGAGAAACTGGCAGCATATGTGTGGCATCAGGCAGGTGGCGGCATCAGAATAGTGGCTGAGGCAGGAAGTTTGAACCCAGACTCATTTCTCAAAGTTTTGGTGAGGCGTCATGGCTGATGTAATCTGACACCTAAGGCATTGGTGTGTGGAAATCCTGGCCGATCCACGCCTGATTCATCTTGACAAAGGTCAGTCGTTCCACATTTCCCGTGGACAAGTGGGTTCTCCTTGGGGTAATGATGGCCCCCGCCGCACTGAACACCCGCTCTGATGCCACACTACTGGCCGGGCAGGACAGCTTCTCCACTGCAGGCTCGGCAAGTTGCGGCCACACATCCAGTTTGGCTGCCCGGTAGAAAAGCAGATCTTCTAACTGGGGTGGCAGAGTGCTGTCCAAGTAGGCCACCACCTGTTGGTTCAGGGTCTGCTCCAGGTCCTGCTGCTGCTGCTGCTGCTGGCGAGTGCCCTCCTAACTAGGCAGATGAAGGAAGCTGCTCATCATTGACTCCAGACTTAGGTTGCTGCTGATGGAGCTAGTACTGATCCTACCCCTCCCCCCCACCTTCCCACAGCAGCTGCAGCAGTAGTACGTGAGCACTGAGGAACCCCCCAGTCAGACCTGTCAGAGGAGTGACGATGCCGCACATAGGCAGCGGCCAACTGACTATGGAGGATTTCTCTATAGTATTTGAGTTTGTTCTCCCTCTCAGCAGCTGGGAAAAGGGCTCCCATTTTGGACCTGTAGCGAGGGTCCAATAGGGTGGAGAGCCAGAAGTCATCCCTCTGCCCCATGGTGACTATTCAGCTGTCACTAGCCAGGCAAATCCGCATGCTGCGGGCCATCTGCACAAGTGACTCCGAGGGACTCCCTGCCTCCATCTCCACTGTATACTGCCACGGGTGCTTGCGGGTCATCTGCCTAATCTTCCTCATCTCCATTTACCTCCTCCAGCTGCTCCTCCTCTCCTGTCACCTGGGTAGAAAAACCACTCATTTCATCAGACAATGCTTATGCTCCAATGTCCTCCTCCTCCTCCTTATCCTCCTACTCCAGTTCAGTCCCCACCGAACTCATGTGGCCACGAGATTTAGTTGCCACGTCTCCAGTCCCCTGCCCAGACAGATTTTTCAGCATCTGTTCCAGGACATGAAGCAGTGGAATGACGTTATTCATCCCGTAATCCTGGCGACTGACAAATAACGTCACCTCCTCAAATGGCCTTAGCAAACGGCAGGTGTCACGCATGAGCTTCCACTGGCTGACATCAAAGTTACACAGGGGAGTACTCCTGTCTGCCTGGATCATCAAAAAATGGTTAATGGACTTTCTCTGTTCATACAGTCGGTCCAACATGTGCCGGCTGGAATTCCAGCGGGTGGAAACATCGCATATCAGCGCGTGTTGGGGGAGGCCGTTCTGCCGCTGCAACTCGAGGAGGGTGTGCCTGGCTTTGTACGAATGGATAAAGTGCATGCACAGTTTCCTGGCCATTTTCAGAATCTTCTAAAGATCGGTGGAAGACTTCAGGAACCTTTTCACAACCAGATTGAACACATGTGCCATGCATAGCGCATGGACCATCCCTCCTCAGTGCAGCGCGAACACTGTGTTCCTCCCATTGTCCGTCACCATGGTTCTGATTTGCAATTGTCGCGGAGAAAGCCACACATCGATTTCTTGCTGCATGACGCGGGGCAGTTCCTCCCCTGTTTTATTTCGTTCGCCGAGGCAAGCCAGGTGTAGAACTGCATGACACCACTGTGCCCTACACATGTGGTATGATGGAGCAGTACTTGTGGAGGCTGAGATGGTGGTGGTGGTGCAGGAGGAGGCGGACGTTGGAGCAGGAGCAGCAGTTTTACAACGTGGAGAAGAAAGCTGTTGGTGTGGCTGGGCAGGAAGCACATTCACCCTGTGGGCCGTAAAGGACATGTACTGGCCCTGACCGTAGTTACAGCTCCACACGCCTGCGCTGCTCTGCACCTTGGAACAAACCGATAAGCTCAAGGACTGGCCCACCTTCTGTTCTACATATATGTGAAGGGCTGGTACTACCTTTTTGGAAAAGAAATTACGGCTTGGAACTCTCCACCTCAGTTCAGCACAGGCCATTAATTCTCTGAACGGTGCAGAGGCCACCATTTGGAAAGGGAGGGACTGCAGTACCAACAAGTTAGACAGGAGCACGGTCAGCTTCTGCACCTTAGGATGGTTGGACGCACACTGTTGTCTATTTGCAATCGCCTCGTTGAGCGACTGCTGGCGCCATGAGTAGCGAGGAGCAGGAGCGTCTGGACCGGGAGATGATGGCAAAGAGAAACAGCTCCCTTCTGCAGAGGTGGTGGAGCCTTGACTGGCTGCAATGGCATGCGTGCCACTGGGCGCTGCTGCTGTTGCGGCAGGATGGACCACCACATCTGAGCCACGTTTCTCCCAGGCCACTGGATGGTAACGCTGCATGTGTTGACGCAGGGCCTTGGTGCCAACGTTATCTCCCTGGCCACGCTTCACTTTCTGCCCACAGATTCTACGTATACCCATATTCGGCTTGGCTCCCGACCTCGCACTGCTGCTACCCTGCTGGCTCACGGCCACACTACCCACTTGCTGGCTGTGCTGCTGCCTGAGGCGCAAGCTGATGCCCTCTTCTCCTGACGATGATGAAGCCCTTGCTTCACCCGGTTCCCAAGTGCGGTCGGCTACATCATCATCGATTATTGTTTGATCCTCACTGCTGTCCTCCTCAATGGTCTTGGTAGTGTAACGCTTCACTTATGTCCAGCGCCCTCCTGGGCCGTCCTGGGGGTATTTCGCTCCTGGATCACCGTCTTTGGTAAACAGAATATTGGCAATCAGACACAGGGGCTTCTTTCAACTGGCCTCAGCCTGTTTTATTTTGGCACAGGTTTACAGCCTTCAGTAATAAAACAAATAAACATCTCCGCCGTCTGGCCAATTACTAAACTCAGTGAGACCCTCTCTAAGTTGTGGTCTGAGTCTACTACTCCGGACCAATACATAAAACTTAGACCCGACACCACTGGTATACAGGCTTCCCACAAGCCTCTGGGGGCAGAGCCACTCTTCAGCTCCACTGCTGCTCCACTGCCAGGTAGCAGACCACACCCCCTGAACACCTGTAGTCACAGGCTTTTATAGGCCTCCAGGGATGTGTCCAAAACGTGTCCTGGAACACAGAGAACATGGTAACGTGGGAACAGCCACCCACCCAACTGCAGCGGTTCTGGGAAAGCCAACCCAAAAATGGCTGGAAATCAGCCAAACTACACAAGAGTGTCAGCAACCTAATAGTGCTGACCGACAACACCTGGCTTCCCCCACCGAGACCATGCCCTCGGTGGAACGTACGCCATCTAGTGGCAGCACTATGCGATCCCAAAAGGGGTGTCTGTGAAGTATGCATAGGCTGACCCTCAAAAACATGACCCCCCATGCAATGTCCACATCATACTTTTCCGCCTATGCAAGAACAGGGATTTTGGCCGTATTTCTTCATGCCAAATAGCTGCTGACTGTCCTCCTCAAATTTTTTCATCCCGTGTATAGTGGCGCTGAGCCCAGACCAAACAAGCGTTTCTTGGCTGGGGGGAACCGGAGGGGCCCAGAGGCGGGTTTTTGAGAACAGGTGAGGGCCACTGCCCCCGCTCCCGGGCCATGCAACTAAGGGTTGTGTCTGCTTCCCACCGATCTTGGCGGGGGTTGTCGAGTCTCTGGGAGGAAGGGGATGCCTAATCAACCAAATCAAAAACCCCTTGGGGTTTGCTGGTCAACACAGGCCGCTGTGACACCAAAATTTGGGCCTCACCGAGTGCCCCCTGCTGCGACCCCCCTTACTGTACTAAACCCTGTGCCTCCCTCAGGAATGTTTGTGCCACTGCCACTCGCATGGAAGGCCCTGCCACCTCTCTGTTTGACTAATGTTTTTTTTAAATTGTACAGCTTTTTTTAATAAAATATATCTGTATATGAAAATACACACCCTGTTTTTGACTCCAAAAATAAACCCCACAAACAAGTTTGGGAACTTTGAATATAAATTGCGCCCCACAAAGGGGGGGAAAATGTACTTGTATGTGCGTTTAAAATATTAAAAAAAAGCGCAAACAGGCTTAATTTAACCTTCGGATATGAATTAGCTCAAGCAAATTTTTTCTTTTGGGGTTGGAAAAACACAGTTTATTTTACACCCCAACAGCAAAAAAAACAATTAATTAACCCTTGGATTAAATTGTGCAAAAGAATGGCTGCCAAAAATTTCCCCTAATTTTGGTGTTAAAAAAGTGTTTTTTACTGACCACAACAGCAGAAAAATCTTAATTTAACCCTTTGGGTTTTGAAATTTTGCACAGGCAAAACTTCTTTTTTGGGGTTGAAAAACACCATTTCTTTTTCTACCACAACGCGAAAAAAAACTTAAATTAACCCCTTTGGGCTAAATTTGCAAAAGAAATGAGCTTTCCAAAAAATTACCAGTTTTGTGCATGTTTAAAGAGTGTATTTTACTGACCACAAAAGCGAAAAACCCTTAATTAACACTTGGATCAAAAATTTCGCAAAAGAAATGGCTGCCACAAAATTACCGCTATGTCGTGTTAAAATGACGTGTATTTTTCTGACCACAACAGCAGAAAAACACTTAATTAAAATTTTTATTGAAAAATGTTACAGGGGAAAATTTTTTCTTTGGGTTTAAAAAAAAACACCTTTTTTTTATGACTTTCAGTGCACAAAGACGTTTAAGTAGCCCTTGGATATAAATTGCGCAAAAAAAAAGCAGCCCCAAAAATTTAACGGTATTTGGGTTGTAAAAAACGCTGTTTTTTTAACTGAGCACAAAAGCAACAACAGCTTAGATAACCCTTGGTTTAATTGCTCCCAGAATGAGCAGGTGGATTAAAATGTATATGCAGCTGAATTTGGGCGCACATGGGCTTCAATTCAATACCCCCCAAAATCTAAGTTAGAACGCAAAGAGAAGCTCTCTGAGAAAAGCCTCACACCCCCCAAAAAAATTGCTTATAAAAAGGGCTTTCTTTTGTGTGAAATCTCTAAAAACGGACGCAGAAGCTAAACAGGCCATGAGAGGGGAAAGTGAACTGACCCCCCGGGGTCCGGACTTATAAGTGCGGTGACATACGAACCGCGGTCTTTGATTGGTTATTTGCACATTCATTTGGTATCCTTTCTTCTTCCCGACTTCTTTGCCCCAGAAACGTCATGTGTCGCACCTTTTATCAAATTTTAAAAACAGCTTGTTCCCCCGAAAACCCCCAAAATTTTTCCCGGGAAATTTAGAATTGAAATTTTTCCCGAATTCTAAAGAAATTCCACTTTTATTAGAATCGATTCGCCCTCTCTAATTATGTAACTATTTTTTAAAAAGTTTAACAATATAAAAACAATGTGAAGTAGATAAGTAAGGGAGGCCTAGTCTTGCCCCGGTTTATGTGGCAACCACCTGAAAAGGGTGACCCCAACACCAGAACCCCTTTCCCGAGCTGTACCTAGTAAAAAATTGCCCCAACAGACAGAAGACAAACGTATGCAAAAAGGAACAATGCCACAGATAACAAAGAATAGTGTACGGG
>JAODAL010081733.1:0-11806 GCA_025379985.1 Phyllomedusa bahiana | reverse complement strand
CAGTCCCCCCTCCTTCTCCAGCTCGGAAGCCGCCGCGCGTAACCCCTGTTTAAAAGGCGCCCCCGCGGGGCGGCTGTAAATTTTAAAAGGGGCCCAGCGCGCCCTTAATTGGTTTAATTGCGGCCCGCTGGTCCTATTATGGAGACTCCCTGCCACTTGCTCCCCAGTCTTTTGGTGTTTTTTTGGAGCGTTTGAGTGTGTTGGGTCGGGTTTTCCCCTGTACCGTCCGCCTGCTTAAGTTTCCTGACCTTTTCCCTTTTTGCCCCCTGCCCTGACCGTCTGCCTCCCTCTGCCCCACGAACCTCTGCCCCTGCCCGACCTTTGCCGCCCCCCGATCGCCCCCGGATTCGTTTTTTGCCCAGCTGACCCCGGGCCCCCCATCGCAAGAAAAGTCCAAGTCAGGGGTAACGACCTGGTGCCTCACGCCGCAGCAAGCCATCCCGTTTGCGGCGGGCTTGGTGAAACCGGGGGCTATTAATCCATTCCCGGGCGTGGCTTAGTTCAGCGCGTGGGCCCACGGACCCACCCCCCCGTTACGTATTCAATGCCCATTTCAAGTAACATGATGGTTAAAATAAAATTTGCCTTCTGGCACTTTTTAATTTTGGGTATGCGGGAAGGGTCGGCTGGGTACAAGACGGGGATGTAAATGGTCTGTGACTTTTTTTTGTGACTTTTAAAAACCCCAAGTGGTGCCTGAGTGCACTATCCATTTAAAATTTGGGGGTGTTTTCAGCTTCCACCCTTGTTTGGGGGTGTAAAATAAAGGGTTGTTGCCCCCCCTTACTTTAATGGTCATCCGCATAATCGTGCTACTATCGAAAAACCTTATGATACGGCCCGACTATGACTATCGTCGATCTCGATTGCCAACGAATCCCTCAACACTAACCCGGACGCCCACTATCCCTTATAAGCATATGCATGATCAAGTAACCCGTGGAGGTGGGGGGGGAGTGCCAAAAAAACAAAAAAGGGGCATCCTTCCTCCCTGTATTAAAGTTTAAAAACAAAATATGCCAAATCAACGTATGGTTTTCAAAAAAAAAATTTGTGAAAAACACATTGTGAACACAGGTGTACACGGCATGGCCCGGGTACCTATACACACCTCCATTCCCGTAGCACACCATCAGCAAAAAAGAGTATCAAAAAAACATAGAAACCTGCAAAAAAGATTTTTGTATCTACAATACATAAAAAACTTTGAGGCTCTTAGGTCACGCAAGGAGGTACGAGCCCGACTGGAATCCAGCCCCCTGTTGCCACTTGACGTGCTGCCCTAGGCAGCAGAGTCATCTGGGCGACAGTCCCTGCGCTGCTAAAGTGCTGGGCCGTCAGAAGGAAGAATAGTCAGACAGTTGGGGTCAATACCAAAACGGGAACACCAAGTCACAAATCAGAACCAGAGAGAAAACGTAAACAAGCCGAGGTCAAACATGAACGGGAGCAAGGTACAAAATCAGAAGACAAGCCGGGGTCAGGAGAACAAGCCGAGGTCAGGTACATGGATAAACAAACAAGCAAAGCACAGGTATGAAGGCAGCCAGGAAATATCACAGGCGCAGCACTCAGCCTCCAGGGAGTTTAAATGGGATTCCCGGATACCGCCCCTGTAGCTGATTGGAGCGGCCTCTGGGTCCTCCCATTGGCTGGTGCGACACGCACCCTGTCCGGAGTGGCTGGGCCTCTGTCACTCACAGAGCTGCCAGCAGAATGTGTATCAAGGTGTGGTAACAAATCAGCTGCTGCAGCCTGTTGATCCCTGCAGCCTGAGCGCATCCCAGCCCTGACAGTACCCCCCCTTCTAGGAGGGGCCACCGGACTCTCCCTGGTCTGGGTTTGTCCGGGTGAGAATCATGGAATTCCCTCACCAGATCATCAGCATGGATGGATTTCGCCGGAACCCATGATCCCTCCTCAGGACGATACCCCTTCCAATGGACCAGGTGCTGCAGTGACCTCTGGACCTTACGAGAAACCAATATACGGGCGACTTCATATTCTAACTCCCCCTCTATGCAAACTGAAGGAGGAGATCTGGGGGCCGATGGAACACATTATGTATACGGAGAGAAGAGGGTAATTTCAGCCGATATGACACCGGATTAACCACCTCCTGAACCACATATGGAACTACAAATTGCGGTGCGAGTTTACCAGAGGGAACTTTCAATTTCAGATTTCGGGTGGATAACCATACTTTATCACCAACCGCAAACCCTCTAGAACACAGACGCTATCTATCAGAACTTTTCTTCTGGATGTTCTGGGTATGAACCAAGTTCTTCTGAACTTGGGCCCAGATTGTGCACGGATCTTTTATGATAACATCCAGCCCGCTGTCATCAGACGTAGCACTGGAAAATGATGCATGCCTTGGGTGAAAACCATAATTACAGTAAAATGGTGAGGTCCCAGACAAGCTACTATCCTGATTGAATGGCAAATTCAACCAATGGTAAGTATTTTACCCAATCTACCTGTGATCAGATACATAACAACGGAGTTTTTGTGTTACCATTTGATTTACCCTCTCAGTCTGCCCATTAGTCTCTGGGTGGAAGGCAGAGGAGAAGGACAGGGTGATACCCAGAGCCTTGCAAAGGGCTCTCCAAAAACGAGAAACAAACTGAACCCCTCTGTCAGAAACAATAATCTCCGGTTAACCATGCAATTTAAAAATTTGTTTGATAAAAAGTTCAGCAAGTTTTTTGGACGACGGTAACCCCCTTAGCGGAACAAGATGGTACATCTTACTGAAACGATCCACTACCACCCAAATAACTGACTTACCCTCTGAGGTCAGTCATGAAATCCATGGAAATATGAGTCCACGGATGTTCATGTATAGGTAGAGGGCATAGTTCGCCAGGAGGACGAGTTCTGGGAACCTTTGCCCGAGCACAGTTTTCACAAGATGCCACATAGGCGGGGTGTGGCCTGAGCCTGCATGGTGATAGACGTGTAGTGAGAGAACTCTGAGGGATTTCCACTCAAAACGGCTAAAATAAGCCCATTTTCTGCCTCAATTTTTATATAATCTCTGGAGCATCTCATCTGGATTACCCCTGAGGATATTTGAAGCAGCTGGCAAGAGTTCGTGTGGCCAGGAAGAAACCCGATACCCCGTCGGAGCTCTCCTGCACTTGCCGGCACCATCTCTGAGAGGGCCGCAGAAAGTAGCAGAGTGTGGAGGAATCAGCCCGTTCGCCCTCCCTCCTTAACATCCCATCTGCCGCTACACCCGAAGACCGAGGAGGGTGAGTGAACGGCTTCCGCCGCAACAGTAACAGCGGTTCTGTCGCGTAGAGGGGCTGCACAGTGAAGCCCGGGTTCCCCCTGGGAAAGGAGCCACTCTGCCCATGTAACCCCCCTCTCTAAACCACCTGCGCTACTGTGCTTTACAACAAGGAGCCTAAATAGTGCAAATAAAACTCCTGCCTACCTCGGAACGTCCGGCGCGCTACCCCGACGAGTCCCGAAGGTGTAAGGGGCATCTCCAAGAAGCTGGGTCCCGGTGCATGGGCAGCGGGAATTACCCGTGAGCGGCGGGAAATACCGGAGCGAAGGAGTGCCATCTTGGCTGTCTTAGCACTGCTCTGTAGTTAGGAGTCAATAAAGAAATAGCTGTGGCGGGCCCCTTGCTGCGCTAAATACTCCACAGAATTAAGAATAAGCACCCACATTGCCTGTTGCTGTATCTAAAGCAAGGACTATCCCAGTAATAAATGATATAGGAGCCAGAAGGAGGTGCACAATTCCATTCAATAGGGAGCATACAGCAGATCCCAGCACCCACTTCAATAAGCAGGTTCTTTAACATTAGGATCCATTGCTAATATTACCCACCTCCTGTACCTTTTGTGTGACCTTTTTATTAAAGATATACTCAGGAGAGTTTCCTAAAGTTGCCAACGTGAATTTTGAAGTTGCTCTGTGTGTCCTGCTGACGCCTTAGAGATCTCCTAGGAGTCTTAACTGTACAAAAAAAAAAAAAAAAAATCTTACTTAACCACTTCTCCACATCTGAGAGATGGGCGGGAACTCTAAAAGGAATAAATCCCAACCTACTAAATTAACAGAATTTTTCCAAACTCCATCAACTCGCTCCCAAGACAGGGAGAGAAGAAATATCTCTCCTCCTCTATCACAAGCATCATCTAGACACGACTCAGTCGATATGGATCATCAAAATACTACTGAATCTCTCTGTGCATCTGAGCAAACCCTACAACGTCTGTTCTTCTCATTCAGAGAATCCTTACAAAATGACTTTAAACAAATGATGACTGATTTCAAGATGGACATACAATCACTTGTCTCCAGAACCGAACACGTGGAGAGAAAAATGGGAGAATTCGCAAAGTCGCACAATCTGCTAATTGATGCCAATGCGGCATTAGAGGAAGAGGTCCAAAAATTATCATCAAAAATATTAGACCTTGAAGACCGCTCACGCCGTAATAATATCCGGTTGCGAGGCATCCCTGAGTCGGTCCCTCCAGATGCCTTATCTCAATTTCTCACTGATCTCATGGCCCTAGTTCTCCCAGATGCATCAGATCAAGACTTAATGGTGGACCGGATACACAGATTGCCGAAACCAAAACATCTTGCTCCCTCTGTTCCCCGGGACGTAATAGCAAGAATTCGTTTTTTCAAAATCAAAGAAAAATTTCTTAAAGCCATTAGAAGCTCTTCAGATCTTCCTGAGAGATTCAAAAACATCTCCATTTTTCCTGACTTATCAGCAGGCACGATGCTTAAAAGAAAAGAGTTCGCTCCTGCAACGAAAATTTTGAGAGAAAACAGCATCCCATATCATTGGGGCTTTCCAGACAAACTGATTATTACTAAGGACTCCTCTACTGTGGTATGCATTACTCCTTCCTCAGCCAGAGATGTTCTTCTATCCTGGGGTCTAATCTCTACTCCAACTAATTCTCCTCCAAGGAAAGGTGACACCAGACCTGGTTTGATTACGCCCTTATGGTCAGAGTCTACCCGACGCTCCAGATCCCAACAAAAGAACTGATTAAACCTGGAGGCAAATAATTCCTCTTTCCCTCAGGCTTCGTAATAGAATTTTTTATTGCCTGCGTGTCTCTTTACCCCACTTTTTCTTTGCAGGTTCCGCGCAAAAACTTTTCCCCACTTCTGGTTTCCTGCTAAGGAAACAAATATTGTTTTAGGTCATGGATGTTTTTATCCAACCTATTGTTGTTGCACTTGTTCGTAGGTTTTATGCCATAGTACTTGAAGCTTACATTTTTGATAACAGATTCATTTATCATTTTATAAAATCGGGATTACTACCTAGTCTTCCTATTGATCACAATGGGGATTAAGGTCATGTCTTACAATGTTAACGGTCTCAACTCCCCACACAAGAGGTCTGCGTTATGGAAGGAAGTGATAAAATCCAAAATTGATGTATTATGCTTACAAGAAACACATCTTGTGATTTCTTCCGCTTAAAGCACAAAAGTTTCCCTTACTCTATGTTTGCAACTTCGGAGCAAAAGAAAGCTGGAGTGGCAATCCTAATTCGAGATACTATTACATTTAAGCTCCTTCATTCCATGACTGACCCTAAGGGGAGATATATTATTATTCAATGTGAACTAAATTCAACCCCATATTCTTTAGTTAACTTGTATGCTCCTAATGTTAAACAAATATCTTTTATTAACAAAATAATTATTAAAACAAAAAAGTTTGCAAACAGCAAACTTGTGCTCTGTGGGGACTATAATGTAGTTATTGACAAACTGCTAGATAGATCTTCTGGCAGCTCTCACTACTCTCCAGAACTCAAAGATCTTGTGAGGCGAGAAAATCTGCATGACCCCTGGCGCTGTCAGCACGCAGAGGAGATAGATTACACCTTCTACTCCTATTCCAAAAATACTCACTCAAGAATTGATTACTTTCTAGTAGATAGAGGAGCCCCTCAAAATATACAGACTGCGGAGATAGGTACGGCTACGTGGTCCGACCATGCTCCTATCTTTTTAACCCTTGCTGACAAGACACCAATCCCATCGTATAGACCCTGGAGGATTAATCATTTCTTACTAAAATCTCCTAAAATAGTAGATGAAATACAAAATGCACTCACAGAATATTTTTCTTTAAATTCCCCGTCTGCCCCCTCAGCTGAAGCCCTGTGGTGCGCACACAAAGCTGTAATTAGAGGCATTTGTATTCGAATAGCAACAAGGGAGAAGCGCAAAAGGGAAAGTGCATTAAACACCCTAATTAAAGAAGTTGAGTCCTTGGATAAACCAATTTAAACTAGACCCTTCTCTGAAGATCAGGGAAAAACTAACAACTTGCAGGAACAAACTTCGCAGCTTATACATTAGCAATTATGAGGCTCACCTGTCTAAACTTAAATGGAGTTTTTATTTGCAAGGGGATCGACCTTCTAAATTATTAGCCAACAGAGTAAAAAATCTGCAGGCAAAAACTAGAATCTCCTGCATCACAAACCCTGATAGTTCCAAAATATATGACCCTCAACATATAGCAGATGCCTTTGCAAAATATTATCATAACTTATACAATCTAAAAGACAACCCACACACTCCAGAGGTTAGTAAGGATAATATTAATTCCTTCTTAAGCAAAGTACAATTACCTACTTTAACAAAAGACCACTTAGAGTTATTGAATAAGACGATAGAAATCAAAGAAATAGAAGCAGCTATCAAAAACTCTAAACTCAATAAATCCCCTGGCCCAGACGGCTTTTCAAACGAATATTATAAATTATTTTCTCCTACCCTTACACCACATCTTGTCTCAATTTTTCAAGAGATCATAGAAAAAGGTGTCGCTCCCCAGGAAATGCTATGCGCGACGATAACCACCAAACCAGGTAAATCTCCCGACCAAGTTTCTAATTACAGACCCATATCGTTACTTAATTGTGATATTAAACTATTTGCTAAAATTATTGCGAATCGATTAAGTAACATTTTACCTCACTTGATTAACAAAGATCAAGTAGGCTTTGTCAAGGGACGCCAAACGCGAGATTGTCTAAGAAGAGTATTAGATGTGATCCACAAAATCAATTTAGATAAAACACCTTCCATCTTGCTGTCATTGGACGCCGAAAAGGCCTTTGACCGACTTAATTGGGATTATCTAAGAGAGGTGCTAAGAAAATTTGGATTTCTGGGCCGCATACTCAATGGAATTATTTCGCTGTATTCATTTCCATCAGCTAGGGTCTTAGCATCAGGTTTTCTGTCGTCGGCCTTTTCCATCTCTAACGGTACACGTCAGGGTTGCCCACTTTCTCCTTTAATTTTTGTCTTGTGTGTAGAACCCCTATCGGAAATGATCAGACAATCTAATGAGATTTCAGGGATCTCTCTCTTTGGACATTCGCATAAAATTAGTCTGTTCGCAGATGATATATTAATAATGTGTCAAAATCCTGAACATTCCCTTAAATCCCTCCTACAAATTCTTGATTCATACTCTCTAGTCTCCTATTATAAGCTGAATAGATCAAAATCCAGTGTTCTCCCACTCCATATCGCTCGAGCCCAGAAGCCTAAATTACAACAATTAGGATTCATTTGGTCAGAATCATTTATTACCTACTTAGGTATCAAAATAACTTCTTCCCTAGAATCCACATTAATAACTAATGTAGACGCACTGCACAACGCTCTACAGCAAGAAGTGAATCGTCTATCTCAGGTCCGGTTATCCTGGTTAGCCAGAATAAACATTACCAAAATGCTGCTATTACCACGATTCCTTTACGTTTCACGTTCCCTCCCATTTTTATTTCCAGCAGTTTCAATTGCTAAACTTCAGTCTCTACTACTGAAATTTATATGGGGATCTAAAAAACCCAGATGCAGAAAACAATACTTATTCCTCAATACCAAGGAAGGGGGAATGTTGGTGCCTGACTTAAAACTTTACAATATAGCCTCTGTATTGGAACCCCTACAGTGCTTTTGGATGGCACCTAACGAACATCATTGGTCTGAGATCGAAAATGCCTCGACCTTTCCATATACGGTTAAAGACCTTCTGATAGCAGATCTACTGAATCTTAAACATATAGCCCCAAGCTTTCCTTCCCTTCAACATGCCTTCCAAGTCTGGAACACATTTATTAAGCCTAAGAACTGGGTGCACCTGTCAAAAAAGGAATGTGCCTTGTCTCTACTCTATTTAGCGGTCCCACACCTTGCACTTGATAATTGGGTGAAATCAGGTATCACGTCAATAGCACTTCTATATGACAAAAAGATCCTTAAGACGTTTTCTGAGTTAACAACAGACTACAACCTAGATAGGTCTAATTTTTATAAGTATCTACAGGTCCGTCATGCACTCCAGAGTTGGGTCTGGCCCAATAAAACTAAGCCGGTTCCTGCTTATTTGAACTTTTTGCGAGGGAAGAAAGGCTATAAAAGAGGTTTATCGGTCACCTATAATTCGCTATTAAGTGTAGATGACCAATCTAAACCGAACTATGTCAGGAAGTGGGAGGAAGAAATTTATCTGCCGAGTTCTCCTATAAAAACTTGGATAACTGCTGGTATATCTTCTACTAAACACTCTAAGTGTATTAAGTCACTTGGAAATCATTTAAAAAATACACCTAAGATGGTATCTCACTCCCACTCAGTAGCACATTTTGAAACCCAAAATGGATCGGCCCTTTGCTGGAGAGGATGCGGATCAGTTGGAACCTTATTGCACATGTGGTGGAACTGTCCTATCGTCTTTTCTTTGTGGGCTCAAATTGAAGAACTTATTTCTAATTTGTTCTCTATTAAGATTGCTCTCACTCCGGCCCTTGCATTATTAGATATACACCTTGCAGACTTCCCAACTCCCATCAGGACAGTTCTCTTCCATATTTTAGTAGCCACGAGACTATCCATTGCTACCCACTGGAAGTCGAATGCTGCCCTATCCATTAAAGAAATCTGAAACAGAGTAAATTATCAATTTAAGTGCGAAACTTCTCTTGTGATACCCCCCCCATGCAGTTCCAAAAATTATGGAAAAATGGGAGATATGGATTGATTCGTCCTTCTATGATCCTCTATAATGTCTTATGGTAATTCCCCATACTTAACTCTATATGCTTTAATTCAATGGTTCATACTATTCCCCTCCACGTGAATAATTTTGCAATCTTATAAATGATGAAAATTTCTGTTATCTTAATTACTTACCCAATCTTGAATGTTAGCTCTCAAGACTTTCTGTATTGATTACTGATGGACTTATATTTTATGGCAAGTTTATGAGTTTTCCTTTGTTTTTATCTGCTGTCAAGTATCTTTATCTGACATGGTTTGTCTTTATTAAATACTCAATAAAATTCTTATGCATAAAAAAAAAAAAAGATGCCACATAGGCCTCAACATCACGAGACAATGACGGCCAACAGTAAATACGAGAAATCAGCCTCTTTGTGCCAGACACCCCAGGATGTCCAGATAAAACAGAATCATGAAATTATTTTAACAATTGTAGCCGGAGCTGAGTGGGACACAAAGACCTTTGAAAAAGGACTATTGGGAAAGGTCTCATATTCCCTGGAGGGTCTTAATATCAGGGGCAAAATTAGGGAAATGGCTGAGACAAACAGTTCCTTGGGAAAATATAGGTACCGGATCCTCTGTATTGCCCAGTATAAAAGGGAGACATCTGTCAACACCACTGTTGTCCCAACTTGGTTAATTCTCCTGAATTCCGGGTCAAACACCGGGTTATGTTTCTAAAGCCAGGGCAGCCCCAAAACCACATCAGTGGGCAGCCCCTCCATGATAAATAGAATATATTTCTCATTATGTATAGATCCTACCACCATCTCGAGCTCAGGAGTACAATGTTGGATTGTGCCCTT
Organism: Phyllomedusa bahiana; assembly: GCA_025379985.1. NCBI lineage: Eukaryota > Metazoa > Chordata > Amphibia > Anura > Hylidae > Phyllomedusa > Phyllomedusa bahiana. Next base: position 1,905 of record JAODAL010081733.1, on the reverse strand, counting down.
TGACAGCGGAGTAGAGTCAATTGCCACAACCCGCAGGGACTCAGAGAGAGGCCTCCAAGGTAAACCCAGACGTTTGACGAAGGATGCGTTTACAAAATTGGAAGCTGACCCAGAATCCACGAAAGCATCCCCAGAACCCGACAGGGGACAAATATTGGAAACTTAACTGGGAGCAGCAACTTTTTGGATACAAGAGGAAATACCTGCTCGTCTAGGTGATCTTCCTGCAAATCACCTAGGCGCTGGAGTTTTTCTGGCCTGGCCTTCCGTTTGGAGCACTCCCGAATGCCGTGTCCGTCTTCGCCACAGTAGAAACACAACCCCTGAGTGCGACGAGTAGTCCTACGGTCACCAGCAGAAGTCGTGGAAGAAGCCCCCACTTGCATGGGCTCCTCTGGGTTTAAATCGGAAACAACGGGTGTAGAGGTGACCATGGTGTGGACCAGAAGAGGAGCCTTTTCCCGACGTCTCTCCCTAAAACGTCTGTCCAGACAAACGGCTAGTGCCATAGCCTCATCTAAAGTACCAGGGGTAGGGTAAGCCACCAATAAATCCTTCACATGGTCAGCTAACCCTAATCTGAACTGGCATCTAAGAGCTGGATCGTTCACCCAACGGAACCAACCAGCGGCGAAATTCGGAGCAATACTCCTCCACAGTCCTTTTACCCTGCCTCAAGGTGGTCAACTGAGCTTCGGCCACATCTTCCCTATCAGGGTCATCAACAAGTATCCAACAGGAAAGACAAATTCTGAACCTCAGAACCAGTATTGGAATATAAACAATAAATCAATCAGAGGAAAATATTCCAATCTAAAACCTAACCTTTATTCTGTACCACTAAAAACAATGTATCAAAAACAAAAAGGGGGAAAAAAGGAAAATGAAAAAACTACAATCTAATAATCAATTGGAAAAGAAACACACATCAGGATGACGTAGGAGAAATATATCTCACCCTAGGCTGGCTGTATGCCCTCTATGACGCCCAAAGCGGGATAGTCGTCCTGAAAAGAACGGTAATTACTGCGCATGCTCGGATTATCGCGCGATCGCCAAAGTGCTCGGAGTCCTCAAAATCCTACTGCGCCTGTGTAGGTTAAATCAACAGCTGACAGCTCTGGCGTCCAAAAGATGCTACCGCGCATGCGTCAGTTATCGCGCGATCCTAGTCACCTACTTCATTACCAGACAGCGGAATCCTACGAGTGCGCAGAAGACTCCACATTGCGCCCTTAGAAATTTATATACAAAGCGCCTTTCATCCTTAGTGTCTATGCCACTGTAAGGAATAGATGATAGAGACCTAGTAGCTCTTCTGTTTGACACAGCACATATATAATAGCGCCCTAGATCCCCAATATCGGCGTTCACAACCCACCAGAGGATAAATATAAATCTAAAACAAACCTAATGTTAGGTCTTTTTGTAATTAGTACAACATTTCAATAATCAAATTACTTACAGAAACAGGCATGTAAAATATTAATACAGTATCTACTTCAATTTTACAGTTTGGCGTAATTTGCCTATATGATACCCAAATACACATTCTTATATTTTTGGCCAATACTCAACTCATCAAGTCTACCACGATTCCTTAAAATTGGCTAGCCCAGATTAAGGAGATATAAAGATTTAATATGGGGAGAAGGGGTTTCAGGGAGAAATAATTTTCTCAGAGGGAAGCATGAAAAGGAATTGTTTTTTATTAAGTCCAAAGGGGCGGACGCAGTTCAACTTAAAATCCCCAAAGACATTCACGTTGTTAATTTAGTTTTATTCCAGTTGCCTCCAAAGAATTGGAGGTACAACCAAAAAATCCAACAAATTTTATCAACTTTAAAGGCCTTGTGTTCTCATTAAAAGGCGCCTAAGGATATCAACTTTCCCCCTAAAAACCTT
>JAODAL010081732.1:0-11807 GCA_025379985.1 Phyllomedusa bahiana | reverse complement strand
GGAACAAGGTCTACTTTTTTTGGAGACATGCCCCTGTGGTCTGATGAAAATAAAATTAAACTCTTTGGTATAATGCCCATCATCATGTTTAGGGAAAAAAGGGAGAAGTTGGAACCAAAAAAAACACATCCCAAACTAGAAAAAGGGGGTGGCAGCATAATGTTTGGGGGGTTTTTTGCTGCAAAAGGGGGGGGTGCACTCACAAAAATAGTGCATCACGAGAAAAAAAGATTATGGGGAAATACGAAGCAAACACTCAAGACATCACCCGGAAGTTAAAGCGGGGGGCGGAAAATGGGTCTTCCAAAGGGGACAATGCCCTGAAAATAAGCCAAACGGGTTACAAAGGGGCTTAAGGAAACCAAGGTAATTTTTGGGAGGGGCCAAAAGCCCTGATCCAATCCTATTGAAAATTTATGGGAAAGCGAAAGGCAGGTGCAACAAAGACTACAAAATGGCTAGTTACATGTGTAAAAAAGCTTGTGGAAGGTATCAAAATGTTTTGACCCAAGTCATACAGTTTAAAGGGGCAAGCTAAAAATACTAATAAAATTTATGTAAATTTTTGATTTTACAGAAAGTAAAAAAATGCCTTAAAAAATTCTTCTCTTCATTTTGGGGCATTTGACAAATATAAAAAATTTTAAAAAACCCTAATGACCTAAAGGAAAAGGGTTTTTATTCTGATTTCATGTCGATAGAAGAAAAAACATGCAATGTTGTCTTTTTATATAGTGTATCAAACTTCTGGTTTCTTTCTGTGAAATGAAAAGATGAATAATTACAGGTTTGGTAAAAATATATCTTTTTTGTTTTTTTTTTTAATTAAAAATTCTTTCCCGGGAAAGGGGCAGCGGGAGATTAAGGGGTAAAAAAGTGGCTAAAAAATTGGTGTGGGGAAAAAGGGTTTTGGGGTTTTTGGAGAACTGGGCTGACTTCTGTCTTGGCTACAGATCTTTTTAGGACGGCTGCACCAAAATGGGGAGAGTCAGCTGTATTGGGGAACAAAATGGCCCGGGAGGGAAGGAATATTTAAATAGGGAGGGGAGGGGGGGTAACTAAAAGTAGTGGGCAAGATAGTGAAGAAAAGGAGCTGGGAAATTGGAAATAAAACAGGGGGGGAGTGGGGGGAGGGGGTGTAGAATAGTTAAAAAATAAAGGAAAAAGGAAAAAAAAAACGGGAAAAATCTTAAATTGCATGCGACCATCCCCGGGGGTCTGACCCAACAAAATAAATGAACTAGAATTACTAATTGCTGAAAAAAAATATGACATGGGGATGAGACTAAACACTGGGAGTTAACTTAAGAGTTACTTTAATTTAAGAGACGTAAGGACCAAAAGGAGGAGGGGTCTGTAATATGTAAAATCCTATACATGGGGTAAAAATAACAATATATACTAATAGGGGTTGTGTAGGCCCCCAAATATAACAAACCCATAGAAGATTTTGCTCCTCAGGCAAATAGATGAGGCAGTAATCAGAATGAGGTTGTTATTTGGGCGCTTTAATACCCGACAAAAATTTTGGGAAATCTAAAACCTGAGCTCTCATAAGGAAAAGGTTTTTGGCAAAACAAAATGAAAAATTCCCTTTGAAATGGGAGGAACCGATAGAAAAAAGGCCCCTCTGGATTAAAATTCCAAAATAAAACCTACAGAGAAAACAAAGGTTGGGGTTTGGGGGGGCATCTGGGAAATAGGCCATAATATAATAAATTTTCCCTTTTACCTTCAATAGAGTTTTTTGTAAGGAGCCAAAAAAAACACTACATTTTAGGAAGACAGTTTTATTTCTTAGGGGGGCCTTAAACAGTATTGACTGGGAAAATGTTTTAAAAAAAATGGCAGAGAAAAATAATAAATGGGATATTTTTAAAAACATCCTGGACCACTGTGGAGGGGCATACCTTAGGTAATAAAATAATTAAAAAACAGGAGAAACCCCAATGGGACAAGAGGGATGTAAAAGAGGCAAAAATAACAAAAAGAAAGATTTCAACTTTTAAACACAAAAAACAGGAAAAAAAATTGTTGTAAAAAATGATAAAAGCAGCAAAGTGGAGACAGAAGACTATTGCATAGAAAGAAAAAGTAACCCCAAAATTTTTTTTAAACTATAAAACTAGAAAATGTTGGCCCCCTTTGAAAGTTTGAGGAGCGACTGTGGGGGTGGGGGAAAAAAGAAAACCTTTTAAACAATTTTTTTTCCATTTTTTTACCGAGGGGAGACCTTTTGTTAATAAGAAGAGGGGATGAGGTAAACTAAAAACTTAAATTTTTCTTGTCTAACCCAGGAAGAAATGCAGCTCCATCTTAAAAAAATTAAATGCAAACCCCCCCAGGTGGGATAACCCAGCGGCCCAAAGGGAGTTAAATGATGTCATAGATAGGCTCCTATTCTTAATTTTTATGGGACTGTCTAAATAAGGGGGTAGTCCCAAAGGGGATTGGTGCATAGCAAAATTTTCCCAGGGAAAAAAGTGACCCGGAAAAACATGGGCCCGGGTTAAGCTTAACCTCTATTGTGGGTAAGATGTTTGGGGTTTTTCCCCCAGAGATGCTTTCCTTGGATTACTCACTGAAAATAAATGTATAACGCCGTTCCAGCATGGGTTTTAAAGGAAATCGGTTGGTAAAAATAATCTCATAGTTTTATGGGAAAGTTATTTCTAGCTGGATCGGGGTGGGACTGGATGCTATATCTAGTTTTTTTAAAACATTTGATACGGTGCCATAAAAAAGGGTTGGTAAGAAAATGAGAATGCTTGGACGGGGGGAAAAATTTGTTGAAAGGGGGTAAGCAACTGGCTCAGAGATAGAAAAAAAAGGATGGTAATTAATGGTACATACTCGGGACTGGATCCTTTAGGTGGGGTACCCAGGGCTCAGTTTTGGGCCCTACCCCTTTTTTTAAAAACCTTCTTAAATGGTTCACGGGGGATTTGCAAGTAAAATCGATATTTGCAAACGAACTAAGTATAAGTAATCAACACAATAATATGTTATAAAGTGTTATTACATAGGGATCGGAAAGTTGGAGGCCTGGGGCAAGAAAATGGCAGATGAGTTTAACAAAATAAAGCAAGGTTATGCACATCGGAGGAAAAATCATTACATGATACAGGTTAAATGGAAAAAGCTGGGTAAAAGTGACAGGAAAAGGGGACTTGGGAATCCTGGTGGACATAAACTTAATTGTACAGCCAGTGCAGGCGCATTGCCAAGGAAAATAGGATTTATGGGGTGTATTAAAAGTGGCATAGAGCACATGATGAGAACTTTTTCCCCCATTTACAAGCAGGTTTTGACCACACATGGAAAGGGTTAACGAGGGGCCCAAGGCAGGGGAAAAGACATTTTGAGCTTGAAACGGGAAAAAGGGCGGGCAAAAAAAAATTAAAAACGGGTCCCCACACTCCCAAAAATTGGGGGGTTTAATTTTTTTAAAAAAGAAGCCCCCGGGGGGCTAATAAAAAAAGAAAATTTATCAAAGGGTCAAAAGGACCCCCCAAAAAACCCCAGGGGTATTAGAAAAGGGGGGCCCCCCCTCTACTCAAAGAAAAATTTTCTACAAAAATAGAAAGGGATCTTACTGTTAAGGGGGGAGGGGAACTCCTCCAGGGGAACTTGTCATGGTGAATTAATAAAAAGGATTAAAAAAGGGGTTTTGGGATGATTCGGGGTGAATAATGTAAAAGTTATATGTTAGGATTCTGGAAAAGGGTCGTTGACCCAGGGTTTTTGCAATTCCCAAATTGGGTCAGGAAGGTTTTTTTTTTCCCCTAAAATGGGGACAATTGGCTTCTCCTTTTGGGGGTTTTTTGCCTTCCTTGGATAAAACATTTTAAAAAAAACAGGTGAACTGGTTTGGAGTCTTGTCTTTTTTCGGCCTTACAAATATGTAACATATTAAAACCCTATGTATGTTTATTATATTTACTTAAACCAGGCAGGTACGTAGCATGAAAAGAACAGTGATTGCCCATGCATACTTACTGTGGAATGAAACATGAAATTTAAGTGGACGGGGGAAAACCACCCAAATTTTTGACGGCTGGGTATTTTCCCACTGGCCACCGAAAGCGTGAAGAAAACCACGCCGGGAACGGAATCTAATCCCCCCGGTTTTCCCCAGAGCCGGGCCCAAAGCGGGAGGATTGCTGCGGCGTGGGCTCCAGGTCGTCCCCCCCCTACGTAAATTGTTCGGGGGCAGCCGAGGTGCCGTGCAGAATCGTAGCCCCGAGAATCGTAGTCGTGGGCGGGCAGAAGGGGGCAGGGGGGCGAGGTTTTCGTGGTCGTAGACAGGCGGGAAAGGTCGGGCGGGAAGGCAGAGGTTGGGTTTGAAAAACGTACAGGGGCTTTTAAAACGGTAAGGCGAGAGTATGCTTGGAACCTTTCTCTGGGCCCGGGGGGCATAAATTAGATCCAGAAGGAGTGATGGGGGGACTTTATCCTTAAGTGGGGGAAAGCGCCTGGCAATTACCAAAATCGGGGCGTGGGCCCTTTAAATCCCCGGGAACGCCGCGGCGGGGCCTTAGGACACAGGCACGCGCCCCTCGGCCGGCAGGGGGCGGGGCCGGCAGGGGAGGGGGGTCGGAAAAGCCCCGGGGAAAGACGACCCCCCCGGCCGTCCCGGGGGCCAGCGGCGGCCCCGACCCCGGGGGTGGCACCCGGGAGGGGGACCAGGGATGGGCCCCCCGGGGCCCCCCCCGGGGGGGGAAGGGGACCCCCACCGGGGAAAACCCCCCCCCCTTAGGCTCCCCCCTTTTTAGGCTGAAAAAATTTTACGAAAAAGGCCCGGGGTTTTCAGGATATTGGACTCCGGGTTCCCGGACCCTTTTGGGGGCCGAAGCCCCTCCAATAAACAAAAAAAACGCCCCCCTGACGATTTTCAGTCAGGATGTCCTTAACTTAAAGACATCAGGAGATTCTACACAGGAGGGGGAGAGGTCCCTGGGAGAACGGTTCAGGACCAGGGCTTAAGGAGGGAGAGGGAAGGCGTTAGGAATCCCAAGAAAGGGGGGTAGGAGAGCTTTAGCACACTGGGTTTACTGACGGAGCATCTAAAAGGCCCCCGAAATCGGTGGGCCCCAATTTGTGCTGGGACCTTTGAGGCGTACGTGTCTGGGAGAGAGCCACACCCTTTCTCCCCCGGGTGGAAAGTGGGCGGGGCCCCTCCCTCTCTTGCAGCCTGGGTCTTCAACGGAGAGGCCCGGGTTTTGGCGTGGGTCTCCCGCCCAAAGGTCTTTTTCCAGACTTGGTTGTCCACAGCGGGAACCCCGGAATTTATAGCCAAGGGGAGGGGGGCGGGCGTGGGTGACGAACCTAGACCACCGGAAGGAGAAACGCCTGTAAATCAGAGTCCCCATGGTTTTAGGAGAAATTTAGCCCACGGAAGCAGCTGGCCCTGGGCCTAAAGGCCGGACACGAAATGGCGAGGGATTGCCCCCTTTTGATTACCCTCTCCACTTGACCATTTTTTGGGGGGTGGTAGGCAGAAGAAAAATCCAATTAAAATTTTAAGCGAGAAAAACAGGGGCCCGCCCAAAATTTGGAGACAAATTGGCACCCCGATCAGCACGTATGCGAAGGTAATCCATGCAGAAAAAATAGGTGGAGAAATGTCCCGCCGTGAGGACCGAGGGAAGAACCCCGGGGGTGGCACGAAGTGGGACATTTTAAAAATCTACCGTGACCACCCAGATGACAGAATTCCCCAAAAAGGGGGGAAAGGGCGTAAGAAGCCAGCCGATGTGGGTCCATGGAGACTCTGGGATGGGCAGAGGGACTAAGAGGGCCCCAGGGCCTATGGCGTGGAACCCTTTTTGGGCACTGGTCACCCGGCGAGAAAAAGTTTGGGTCCCGGGGGAGGGTCGGCCCCAAAAGTGGGCCCTGAGATGAGGGCGTGGGGGCTTTCGATGCCGGGGGGGGGGCCAGCCCGAAGAGAACTATGCCCCCACCCAGAATTTCCGTCGAGCGCAGGACGAACGTAGGTTTTGCCTGGTGGTACCCCCCGAAGGTCCAGGAGCCACGGGATCAAAGGGTTTGGGAGCAAAGATTTGGGTGGGACACAGGTTTTCTCCAGTGACCAGAGGCTGGGGGGAGGGCATCAGCCCCTTTACTTTTCTCCCCGGTTGGGGGGGAAGTGTATCCTGAAGTTAAAGGAGGAAAAATAAGACCACCTGGCCCCGGCGAGGATTCGACGCTGGGCCGTCGGAGGTACTGAAGTTTTTGGGGGTCCCTGAAGAGTCGAAATGGGTGACGGGCCCCCTCCAGCAAATGTCGCCATCCTCTAGTGCCAATTGATGGCCACAGTTCTCGATTTTCCCTTGGTGTAGTTGGGGTTCAGCGGCGAGAAGGTCCTGGGAAGAAACCGCAAGGGGACCCTCTTTCCTTTAGGGCCCTTCTGGGCAGGACCGCCCCCGCTCCCACGGACGAGGCACCACTTTCCAGGTAAAGGGGGCCCATCCGGATCAGGGGAACCCGGATAGGTGCAGAAGGAAAACGCTGACTTCAGTTTAGAGAATGCTTCCTTAAACTGACGGGGACAATATTTCGGGTTGGCTTCTTCCCGGGGGAGGGGCCCCATGGGGGGCACCAAGAAGAAATGGGGGTAAACTGCCGGTAAAAAGTTTGGGGAATCCCCGGAAGCGTTGAAACGCCCCAAGCCCCCAGGGGTGGCCACTGCAGGATCGCGGACAGCTTAGCTGGGTCCATCTGCAGACCACGGTCGGGACTTGTACCCGGAAAAGGAAGGTGGCCTGGTGGAAACCGACACTTTTCCCCGCTTGGCATACACGATTTTTCCCAGGGCGTCGCAGGACCTGGCGTTTCTTTTACCGATGAGTCTGTGCGTCAGAGAAAAAATCAGAAAATCGTCCCGGACACTTAGCAGGTGTACAGCAATCTCTGAAAACGTCATTTACGAAAAAAAAACTGGGGAATACGGCTGGGGCGTTGCTAGCCAAAAGGCATTTCGAAATACTCGAAAAGGCCCTCCCGGGGGTTGAAGGCTGTTTCCCCCTCGTCCCCTCACGTTCGCGAGGTTATAGGCACCGCGCAGGTCCCAATTTTGAAAACCCTTGGGTCCCCAAGACCCAAAAAAAGCTCCCCCTTCGGGGGAGAGGGTATCTTTCTTTACCCGGGGTCTTGTTTAGCCCCCTGTAAACTATCAGGGAAGAGACCCGTCTTTTTTCCCGGCAAAAAAAAAACAGCCGGGGGGCGAGGAGGGCTTGCGAATGAATCCTTTCCCAAAACTCCTGTATGTAAGCCGACATGGGCCGAGTCTCGGGCAAGCAGAGGGTAGCCCCACCCCCTGGAGGACTTTTCCGGAAAGGGGTCTAGGGACAGTCAATGGACATGTGGTGGTATTCCAGCCTGTTTCTCGGAAACAAATCGCCAAAAAAACCCGGGATCGGCCGGCAGGCCGGCAACGGTTGACAGGCGGGGGCGGGAAGTGGTAGACACCGGGGTGTGGGACCCCCCAAGCATCGGTTCTGGCATTCCCGGCCCCAAGAGGGCTTCGGCCTGTCTTCCAAACAGCGTAGGGGCGGACTTTGCAGCCAGGGGGGCCCCAAGAGGGCGCCCCAGGAAGCAGGGACAGGGCGTGGGGCCTAAATCTTCTCTTTATGTAGAGCCCCACACGGAGAGACACCGGGGGTTTATACGGATGGGATCAGTGAGGATCCCCCCTGACCGGGGATAACAGCGGGGGTTTTCCCGCCGGGGTACGGTATGTGGTACCGGGGTTACCATGAGGCTAAGAGAATTCCCGGCGACCCCCAATCCAGGGAAGGGAGAACCCGGAACGCAGGACCAGCATAGAAGTCACCCCCACAGGCTCATCAAACGTGGAAGGAGGAAACTGCACCCGGGAAAGCCCTCCCACGGCATAGGTGAGGCGTTTCCCGGAGGCTAGGGCGAAGGGGCAAATTTTTTGTGGAAATGGGCCGGGCGGGGGCATAGGGATAGTTTCTGTACGACGAGGTTCAGTTCTTTTCTCTGTTAATGGGCCCGGTTTCCCCTTGCATAGGTTCCCCTCTGCGGGGTTTAGGCGGGGAATTGGGAATGGGAACACAGGAGCCAGGTGAAAACCGCCGACGAGGAAGGCAGCCCCCTTTTTTCTTGGCAAAGTCCCCTGCCTCTCAGCAACCCTTTTAAACGATGGGGGGGGTGGGAAGAAGAATTAACTCGTTCAGGGGGGAGGGAGGGCTCTTGCTGCCAAAAGGTTTTTACCCTGCTGGACGACCCTTTTTTAGGGGAGCGCAGAGGGCGGCTTTTATGGAGCTCCGAAGCCAGGGTACGGAATTTTAACCCCATAGTCACCCACAGAAGATTCGCCGACGAAGGCTAAGAGGGGGCTCGGCGGGGAAGCACGCGCCGGTCCTCGAAGACGGTCGGGAATTCCGGGGGGAAGGTCTGTAGGTCCAATACCCGGGGTCGTTCCTGTAGAGGGGGGTTGCCCAAACCGAGCCCTTCCCCCGGGAAAAAGACTCACCCCAAAAAACCACTTTGGACCTCCCGAGGGAAATGATCCCCATCAGTCCACTGATAGAGCACTGCGTAATGAAACCCCGGGGAGAGCTTGGGATCCCCGGCAAAACTGGAGGAGAGGGAGCCCAAGCTTGGGCCCCGGTGGCCAACGGAATGCAGAAAAAGAGGGCCCCGGGCGGAGGCGGAGAAGCTGCGGGGTTTCAAGGGGCTGACGCATATGGCGGTGAGCTGGCCCAACTGCTGACCTTTTTGTGCGATTTTTGCGATTGCTGAGCAAAATCGTTTGTAAGTCCCCGATGCTTGGAGGGCACCTTGGCGGGTCCATGGCTGAATTAACGAACGGCTGGGTTTGGATCCCCTGGACCACCGCAAGCGAGATAGTAAGCCCGCCAGGGAACGGAATCTAAATAGCCCCCCTTTTTACCAAGGGGCCCCCCGCAAACGGGAAGGACTTGCTGCGGCGTGAGGGTACCGGGGCGCCCCCCTGACTGATTTCTTGCGGTGGTAGCCGGGTGCAGGTGGTACAGAATCGTAGTCCCAGAATCGTAGTGTGGGCAGGCAGAAGGTCAGGGCGGGGGCAGGGTTCGTGGCGTAGAAGGCAGGAAGGTCAGGGCAGGCGGCAGAGGTTCGGAGTTTAGAAACGTAGCAAGGGTCTTTTACACGGTTTAAAACAGAGTAGTTGGAACACTTTCCTAGGGGATGGGGCATCATAGTCCAGCAAAAAAGTGTATGGGCGTATCCTTAGTAGGGGAAGCGCCTGGGAATTATCCCAAAAATCAGGGCGCTGGCCCCTTTTAAAACCCCGGAACGCGCGCGGGGGGGCCTTAGGCACGGGACGCGGCCTCGGCCGGCAGAGGGGGGCGGACGGCAAGGAGCCGGTCAGGTAAGTCCACGGGAGACGCAGCCCCCGGTCGTCCCGCGGAGCGGCGGACCCGACCCCGGTGAAACCGGGGGGGGGGCCACGGTTTCGCCCGCGGGGCCCCGGGCCGTTGAGCGGGGGCAGGCCCTGACAATATTACTGATACATTCCCCTTTTAGAATTTTTTTTTTTGATTGTAATAGAATCTATGTTTCCCTTAGCCAAAACCCAAACAGAGTTCCTTTTTTTTTTTTCCCAGCACTATAGGAAAGAAAGAGGGGTTTTGTATCAGTGTCTTTTTTTAAAAAGTAAAATAAAAATTGGGGGACAAAAATTTTCCCTTTTAAAAGGGATTGAAAGGATTTTTTTTTTTTTTTTATTTGGGCCCCCTGATTTCTTTTGCATCGCGTCACACAACCCGTCGTAGGATAAGCGATTTAAACGAGAAAAAAAAAGAAACGAGTTTATTTTTTCAGTTTTCTCGATCTCGATTCGATCCAATTTTATTTTTTTTAAAATCGGATCATAAATCAAATCTGGCTCATGATCGCTCCTTTTTGCTGCTTCCCGTACTTTTTGGGGGCCAGCCAATCAGTGCAGAAACAGAGGGGGGTCAAGAATGTAACCAGTGGAGGGTGTAGGGGTTCTTGGCTGCTAAAAAATCAATCCCCTGTTTTTATATTTTCCCCTATTCCGCTGAAAAACCATTGATTACAGACTGTGAACTGAACGCAGTGCTCTCTTGCCTGCTTTTTTTTTAAAAACAGGGAGACACACCATTTCCCGCGATTTCACAAAGGAAAAGCTGCTAGATAATTGTTAGGGGGGGGGTACAGAAAATTTGGGGAAATCCTGAAAATTTAGTAGTCGAGATTTTGATCTAGCTGGATACGTATTTGGAATCGCCAAATGTTCCTTGCTGCAGTTTTTTTGGGGGGGCGTTGGTGTAAAAATTACAAGGACTGAAGCAAGAACAATGTTGATTTAAGTCAGAGTTTTCCATAACACTCCATTCCATGATATCATAAAAAAAAAAATATTTTCTAATCCTGTTGGTTGTCGCTAAGACCTGTCTTAGTTTTTCCCTAGCAAAAAAATTTTTTTGTAGTCCTTTTTTGGGTGTTGCAAATTACAAGAAATGAAGAAGAAATGTTTATTCAGAGTTTTTCCAAAAAACCCCATTTGACTTCCTAGAAAAAAATTATTTCACTCCTATTTGCCACCCACAAAAGTATAGGGATTTAGGAAAACGTTTTTTCTGGTTTGGGGGTCATGCTGCGTAAAAAGACACCCAATTCTTTTGGGCAGTTTACAGCTCAAAGATGGACAAATGATTCCAGAAGTTGGCAAAACTTTTGGGTTTATTTCAAATGGTAAATTTAGCGGTGCACTAATTGCTTTTAGCAAAAACTACTCCCCCATGCTAGAGAAAAACTTCCCCCACTTGAATCTGTTTACACCAGCAGCGAAAAGCCGCTTAAATGCATGGGGAGATTGAAAAAAAAGCAAAAATCCAATAAACAACCACTCACACACTCTCACGCAGAGGGGGGTGTTGCTGGGGACTACAATTGCATAATAAGGTGATAAGAAGGGTCCATAAAAAAGATTGGGGTACACCATGTGGCTTTCAACCTATTTGTGACACCAACTATTAGATTGGGGGCTTCCCGATTTCTAGGGTGTCCAAACAAAAAAACAGGCACCTTGCTCCCAGCCTATTAGGAGTAAAAAATATGCATACTGGAAAAAGTTAAATATGAGGATTAGTTGGTTGGGGGCCCCCCAAAACAAGCTCAAAAAATTTGTCATGGTCCTATGTCTGGTAATCCCTCACTAAAAAAAATTTAAAAAAAAACATACAAAAAATGGGAATTTCACTCAAAAAACACCCAATTTTTTGGGGCAGCTCAAGTGGAATAAAATGATTCCAGAAGCTGGAACTTGGCCTTTATGTTAATGGTGTCTTTGGGCCCCTGGACCACTGTCCCAGGTCGCGGGGACGGCCTGCTCCCAAAAATAGCGGACCCCGTCCGCAGTGGTTCGGGGGGCCCCTCACCTCCGTCCCCCCCCGGGTTCCTTACCCGGCCCCGCTCCGCTCGTCTGTCTCCGTCTCCGGCGCGTGGTCTGCCCCCAGGGGGCGGCGCGCGGGCAGTTTGAATTTAAAGGGGCAGGCGCCCGGGAATTTGGGCAAAGCCGGGTCTGCTCCTATTTAGTCCCGGCCCCTTTTTGCCGGCCTTGAGGGATCCTTGGTGTATTTCCGTGGTGATAGCGTTCTAGTGTGTTCCGTTTGCCTTACGGTGTACCCACCGTTCTTTAATATCCCATCACAAAACCCTTTCCCCCTGACCCGACCTCCCCTTGTTACCGTCTGAACCCGAGCGCCTGTCCCGACCTCCTGCCGTCCGCGACCCACGGCCCGCCTGCGACCGTTGTTTCCCCTTGGGCCCCC
>JAODAL010081731.1:0-11807 GCA_025379985.1 Phyllomedusa bahiana | reverse complement strand
CTTCATCGTTGCAGGTGCTAGTTTTTCTGGCCCCCGGGGGTTTTCTACAGTTACAGGTGTCTCAGCTTATCCTGGCACCCATGGTCTTCATACAGTTACAGGTGTCTCAGCTTATCCTTGAACCCATGGTCTTCATACAGTTACTCATGTCTCGGCTTTGCCTGGACCCATGGTCTTCATTCAGTTGCAGGTGTCTCGGCTTATCCTGGCACCCATGGTCTTCATACAGTTGCAGGTGTCTCGGCTTATCCTGGCACCCATGGTCTTCATACAGTTACAGTGTCTTGGCTTATCCTGGCACCCATGGTCTTCATACAGTTGCAGGTGTCTCAGCTTATCCTGGCACCCATGGTCTTCATACAGTTACAGGTGTCTCAGCTTATCCTGGAACCCATGGTCTTCATACAGTTACTCATGTCTCGGCTTTGCCTGGACCCATGGTCTTCATACAGTTGCAGGTGTCTCGGCTTATCCTGGCACCCATGGTCTTCATACAGTTGCAAGTGACTCGGTTTTGCCTGGCACCTATGGTCTTCATCCAGTTGCAGGTGTCTCGGCTTATCCTGGAACCCATGGTCTTCATACAGATACAGGGCGACATGTATGAACGGGCTTTTCGCCTGTTTTCTGGCGTATACTGCGCCTCCCGGCCCGAATCCCCCTGTCGGACGCGGGGATTCAGTGTTAGGCGCAGTGTTCGCCACTTTCAGCTGCGCCCCTCATGAAGGGGCGGGCAATGGGCACGGTGTAGGCGTTCCGGAGCGGGACGCGCCGCGCTCGTATACTCCGAGACATGTACAATCGCGAGTCGGCAAAGCGAGGCGCAGTGCAGCGCTCGGCAGCTCTGACAGGCAGACCGGGTTTATTTTGGTCGAAATGCTCCGGCGGAGGCAAAGTGAAGCAGGATCGGAACATTGCGAGGAAGCGGATCGAAGATCGCTACAGAAATCTCGGCGCTCCGTCCCGTGCAGCAGGGAGTATGAATCCGAAAAAATCGCCTTTATAAAGGCGGAAAACAGTGTCAGAAAAGAGCTGAACGTAAAAAATAAACATAATTAAAAAAAAAATCACTTTCCAAAAATCTAGGACGGCACAATATCAAGAAATCGGATATTGGAAATTGCCGGGAATACAGTAATTCAAATTCTGAAAACTATTTTTCATTGGTCGGCATAAACCGGCCAATCAGAATAGGAGCGACAGTGAACCATTAAAAAACCCATGGAAAAACGATTGACCAATCAGAATCAACGGCGGGACAATTCAAAATACAGTAAAAAGGCAGAAACTAGCTGATTGGTTGAGCTAGCGGGGACTCGTCCAGCTTAGCCAATCAGAGCGCGAGCTACTTTTCAGAGTTCTTTGGGGAAAAAAAAATTTCGAGCAAGCTCTGATTGGCTAAGTTAAAAGAGGCGCCGTTATTTGGACCAATGGGAGGGCGAGCGACGCTCCTATGGGTTTTCTAATGCAATCTGAAATAAAACTGTACATGGCCGAAATCAAATTATAACACTACAGAAGTTGTCCCGATGTGTATATAAAACGAATGATAATCTGGGGGTAACGAAAAAAATAATTTAATTCAATAAAATCCTGTTTATTTCTTTATTTTCGTTATCCAAGGATCAATAGTATGGGTGCAACGAAAATAAGGAAAGAAACATGATTTTATTGAATTAAATTATTTTTTTTTGGGTTTTGCCCTCATTATTATTTTTTATTTTTATATACACATCGGGACAACTTCTGTAGTGTTATAATTTGATTTCGGCTATGTACAGTTTTATATCAGATTGCATTAGAAAACCCATAGGAGCGTCGCTCGCTCTCCCATTGGTCCAAATAACGTCGCCTCTTTTAATTTAAAGCCAATCACAGAGCTCGCTCGGAATTTTCTTTTCCCCAAAAGAACTCAAATGGAAAGTAGCTCGCGCTCTGATTGGCTAAGCTGGACGAGCCCCGCCGCTTCAACCAATCAGCTCTTTTCTGCCTTTTTTACTGTATTTTGAACTGTCCCGCCTTTGAATATGATTGGTCAATTTTTCTCCATAGGTTATAATGGGTCCCTGTCGCTCCTATTCTGATCGGTCAATTCTCCTCCATAGGATATAATGGGCCACTGTCGCTCCTATTCTGATTGGCTGGTTTATGTCGACCAATCAGAAGAGCTTAAACAATTTGAATTACTGTATTTCGGGTTTTTAACTGCTTTATTTGTAAAGAAGGGTTCGGCTCTTTATCTGAGAATGTTTTACACTTAATAAAAATGAGTTTTTTATTTATACTCCATGCCACACGGGTGGGGGGGCTGAGTGCCGAGATTTCAGAGCGCCCCTCTCTCCATAGAATTTTAAAATGGGAGAAGTAGCTCGCGCTCTGTTTGGCTGGGATAGGCAAGCCACCGCTAGCTCAGCCAATCAGGTCTATTCTGCATTTTTACTGTATTTTGAACTGTCCCGCCTTTGATTCTGATTGGTCAATAGTTCTCCATAGGTTTTAATGGGTCGTTGTCGCTCCTATTCTGATTGGCCAGTTTATGCCGACCAATCAGAATAGCGTTCTGAATGTGAATGACTGTATTTCCCGGCAATTTCCAATATCCTAATTCTTGAATTAGGATATTGGAAAGTGATTTTGTTTTATGTATTTTTTTATTTTTTAGGTTTCAGCTCTTTTCCTGAGAATGTTTTCCGCCTTTATAAAGGCGATTTTTGATTCATACTCCGCACCGACATGTGGAATGATTTCTCGCCGCTCCAGCCTGTCTCGCATCGGAACTGTTTTTCGGCGCAGCCCCCCACGGCGCCTAAAACCCGCACTGGGGGCCCCTGTCCCGCACTGTGCCCCACACACTGGCGAGGCGCAGGGAACTTTTCCCTGCATGTACAAGCGCACCTCCTCGGGCGGCGAATCATAGGCGCAGCGCCGCACTGCGCCTAAGTCCCGCACTGCGCCTAACACACAGGCGAGGCGCGGCGGACTTTACATAGGATGTATGAGCGCGCCCCGGCCCCGACATAAATAAGGCGCAGATTTCGCCGGAAAACTAGCGGAAAAGCGCGCCCCGACCCGCCGAGCTTCATACATGTCGCCCACAGTGTCTTGGCTTATTCTGGCACCCATGGTCTTCATACAGTTACAGGTGTCTCAGCTTATCCTGGACCCATGGTCTTCATACAGTTACAGGTGTCTCAGCTTATCCTGGACCCATGGTCTTCATACAGTTACAGGTGTGTAACGCCTCACTTACGTCCGGACGCCATCTTGGACCGTCCTGGGGGTATTTAGCTCTCGGATCGCCGTCTTTGGGTAAACAGATAATGGCACTCCAACACAGGCTTCTGTTGAATCTGGCCTCAGCCAGTTTTATTGAGGCACAGTAGACATTATAGCGAAACAAAACAAAAAAAAATCCTCGGCCTTTCTGGCCACTAATATAAAATCTTAGAGACCCTCTCTATCAGTGGCTCGGCCTATCGCCGAGCACCATCAATACTTTACCCACGTGGGGTCAGGCTTTTTTTCCAAGCCTCCGGGGGACCAGAGCCTCTCTCCAGCTCTGCCACTGCTCCACTCTCAGGCAGCAGACCACGCCCCCCCTGATTACCTGGAGCAGCAGGCTGTTGTAGGCCTCCAAGGCCATGCCAAAAACATGTGCTGGAACATGGGTACGTGGGAACATGGGGAGTAGACCCCCACCCGGGACACATCGTCTACTCCCAATAAGAGCCAACCCCAGAACGGCTGAAAAGCCAAACTAACCATATACATTAGCCAACCACTTAGTGTGGCTGACAATACATCTGACCAGCTCCTATGCCACCAAGGCCACATATCCTTGGTGGCATGTCGCATATACCACTCTGGTATATCTCCACCTAGTGGCAGAAACAGGCAACTACATGTAGCCGGTCCGCCACATCCCCCTTTCCCCTCTGATAAAGCCGTAGGGCTTTCTCACCTTGCCAGGCTCCCTCCGGGGTCAAAGCTCCTTTTTTGGGGCAACGTCTTTCCCTACAACCTCAGGGGCAGAGACAAAATGGTCCCATACACTCAGTTGAGGGCTCATACCATGCACTTCTCCCCCATGGGCAACTGACAGGTCATAGCACTTACAAACCAGTGG
The DNA here is from genome assembly GCA_025379985.1 of Phyllomedusa bahiana. Lineage (NCBI taxonomy): Eukaryota > Metazoa > Chordata > Amphibia > Anura > Hylidae > Phyllomedusa > Phyllomedusa bahiana. Next base: position 7,681 of record JAODAL010081731.1, on the reverse strand, counting down.
CGTAAACACATGCACCTCTGCAACAATGTCACCACCTTCAGCCTGTATGCCGACATCACGGGGCTATTCCTGACAACCTCCTATCAGCGCTATCGACCTAGTACCCTTTTCCCCACACATAGACTAGTTTGGGTTTATTGTGCCCACTGGGCAGTTTCTTCCCTATTTTGGGTCTCACATAAGCAGAGACCCTTGGTTGGATCCAGAAACCCCCACTAACTTCAGAGGCAGTAATGAAAATCAAAGCTCTCAGGGTCACTATCCACCATTGCTCCTAGGGGACACCTAAGCCCAACCTGCTACCTCTTTGACTGCAGGATTCCCAAATGAGCCCACAACTCTCTTCATCCCAAGTCTCTGGCCCTCACTGACTATCTCCTGACCCTGAAGCTTCATCTCTTGGCTACTAGCTGTCACTGATTTATCTCAGTGACAACTGCTGCTGCACTAGGACTCACTGTAGCCCCCATAACAAGCATGCTAGTAATTGCAGGGTTCCCACTGCCAACCTCATCACTTATGTCAGGTTCTACCCATTCAGACAAAGCGCCTCTCCTAAACCGCTGTTCAGACCTCCTCATTGGCTCTTTCTAGCAGCGGATTCCTCTGCAGCAATGTGTGGAGATGTTTCTTTCACATCTCCTGAAACAATTGCTAGGGGGAAACTCTCAGTATATTTTGCTAGTTCTTCCTGGGAAATGCTGAGAACCTCTGCATTTTAGAAAACCCTTGCTATTTAACTCAGTTTCCTTACTGGGATTTCTTTACCATCTGAGGGGTCAAACACACTGACCTGCCCCTCACTAGCGCCTGAGCAAACCCTCTTCTTTTCTGGGTCTAGCATGTCACATCTTCCATTCTACAGTCACTGTAGTCTGTGGGACCACTGCAGTAAAAACTACTGGAAATACAGCAGAAAATGGAAAATTTCCTCACAGGGGGACTACAAGTCACAGCACAACTTTCCTCTACACCTCTATATTTGTCCATACTCTGGATCTCCTTTACAGATCCACTGCCCAAGGCTGCAACAGAATCTGCTCAGCCACACGTTTTTCCTCTCTCCCATCTGCATAATCAGCATCAACCTTACACTGAAGCACTGACACATTGCCGTGTCCATTCCCCATGAATAGAGACTCTTCACAGATTTTTGTGTTTCTCATGGTCAAAAAACCAGCCCATTCACACTCCTAGTCTCCTCATAACAGCGCAGAGCAATCACATTCATGGGTTGCCTCCTCCGTTTCAGGCACCACACTTGCAGAGTTTCCATTAGAATATGCAAACATCTCACTGGGGGCCAACAGGGATCAGAACATAACTGCTGGCTGTACATTCAAGGACACACATCCCCCTGTGCTATTGGGCTGCTCTCCCTTATTGCAGTAACTTGCACCAACCTCTAGCTGCTTGTCCAACACAGGGCCGCAGTAAAGTGGGGCTAACTTTGCAAACCCAGCTAACCTCCCCCTGCTCAGGCTGTGACACATAGCTATTAAATTTCAGATAATTTTCCTCATTGTTAGGGCCCCCTTTATAAGCATATTATGTTTTACTGCAAGAGGTAATAGAGTCATCATTCCCCACCGGTTTAAAGCAGCATGGGAGACACTAAGTCCACAGTCCAGAGTCCTGCTGGTCTCAGCACTCTTTTCCTGCACAGGCATCATGTTGGGCCTCTGCTTGATCCACCCTGGTTCTCACAGAACACACGCCTGACGTCCCAAACACAGGTGTCACCGCAAACAACCCCACTGGAGCAGTCTTACCAGGTCCATGACGGGTCTCCACACCAGGTATGCGGTCTAGGTGCAGTCTGGGTCGCTCCTTGCCTGTCCATGTCAGCCTGGGGTGGGGCTTCATTCACCTGGAACTCCAGGGCTTGCAGCTGCGACCTCTCTGGCCTCTTCCTGAGAGGGGGAGTCAGGAGCACATCTCTCCACTCTGTGGCATCTCCAACACAGCTCCCTCTGCTGGTTGGTGGTAACAGGCTCCCGCTGAGGAAGGCGGTTTGCCCATGGCAACCCCAGGACACAGGTTCCATGGAACTTATTTCTACTGAAGTGGACACCTTCTTCGACGGGTGATACGGCCCCCTGGCACAGGACATCCCCTCCGGCAGTCCTCGGTTGGTTGCCCAAATTGCAACAGATTTTCCCACTTCTGGCTTTGTATCGTCTGGACATCAACAGTCCTTGTTACCCCAGACACTCCACAATCTCCCTCTTTAAGTTTGGAGTAGCTTCTACTGTCCGGGGGGATAAACCACAGTACACCCTCTTGGATTCTGCCAGTCAGATAGGGCGCCAGGGACATTTTGCCACTGTTCTGGAGGGAACCTCTCGCTTACTTTCCACCCGCTTTAAACGCTGTAAGGAAGACCCCCACATCTTCCTCTGCAGTCATCTTCCACATGGCCCTCTGTACAGCACGTCGGGCTCTCACATCATCTTGTGCAGTCTCCTTGGTGAAACACCTCTCTATCGGACTTCAGCTGTGCCTGGAGCCTTTTATTATCCTCCCACATGGTGGCAAATCAGCTGCTCAGACTCCTTCATGGACTGCTTCAGCTGGGCAAGGAGTTCCTCCATGGCCAAACAAAAAAAAAAAATTTCAGGCCAGCAACACAGCCTTTTAAACAGCACAGTTCTCTATATGTAGGTTTTTTCCTCCCCTCTCCACTGAGAGCACACAGTCTCTCACCCCACAGAATAGCCCTGTTTGCGGGTGTGTCTCCTCCAAAGAGCTTGCTCATACAGAGCTAACATTCAGGCATCTGCCCCTTTTTAAATGTCACTGTAGCAAGGCTTCTTTGCACTTACTTGTGCACCACCTTTTTGCGCCAATTATGCCCGCATCCTCCACCATATTGTAACGCCTCACTTACGTTCCGGACGCCATCTTGGACCGTCCTGGGGGTACTTAGCTCTCGGATCGCCGTCTTTGGTAAAAAGGATCATGGCACTCCAACACAGGTTTTTGTTGAATCTGGCCTCAGCCCGTTTTATTGAGGCACAGTAGACATATAGCGAAACAAAACAAATAAAATCCTCGGCCGTCTGGCCACTAACTATACAATCTTAGAGACACTCTCTATCAGTGGCCTCGGCCTATCGCCGAGCACCAACAATACTATACCCACGCTGGGGTCAGGCTTCTTTCCAAGCCTCCGGGGGACCAGAGCCTCTCTCCAGCTCTGCCACTGCTCCACTCTCCGGCAGCAGACCACGCCCCCCCTGATTACCTGGAGCAGCAGGCTGTTGTAGGCCTCCAAGGCCATGCCAAAAACATGTGCTGGAACATGGGTACGTGGGAACATGGGGAGTAGACCCCCCACCCGACACATTGTCTACTCCCAATAAGAGCCGACCCCAGAACGGCTTTAAAAGCCAAACTAACCATATACATTTGCCAACCCACTTAGTGTGGTGACAATACATCTGACCGGCTCCTATTCCACCAAGGCCACATATCCTTGGTGGCATGTCGCATATACCACTCTGGTATATCTCCACCTAGTGGCAGAAACAGGCAACTACATATAGCCGGTCCGCCACAGGTGTCTCAGCTTATCCTGGACCCATGGTCTTCATACAGTTACAGGTGTCTCAGCTTATCCTGGAACCCATGGTCTTCATACAGTTACAGGTGTCTCAGCTTATCCTGGAACCCATGGTCGTCATACAGTTACAGGTGTCTCAGCTTTTTCCTGGCCCCAAAGGTCTTCATACAGTTACAGGTGTCTCAGCTTATCCTGGAACCCATGGTCTTCATACAGTTACAGGTGTCTCAGCTTATCCTGGACCCATGGTCTTCATGCAGTTGCAGATGTCTCGGTTTTGCCTGGCACCTATGGTCTTCATACAGTTGCAGATGTCTCGGTTTTGCCTGGCACCTATGGTCTTCATACAGTTGCAGGTGTCTCGGCTTATCCTGGAACCCATGGTCTTCATACAGTTCCTGGTGTCTCAGCTTATCCTGGCACCCATGGTCTTCATACAGTTGCAGGTGTCTCAGCTTATCCTGGCACCCATGGTCTTTATACAGTTACAGGTGTCTCGGCTTATCCTGGCACCCATGGTCTTCATACAGTTACAGGTGACTCGGCTTTGCCTGGCCCCTATGGTCTTCATACAGTTGCAGGTGTCTTGGCTTTGTCTGGCACCTATGGTCTTCATACAATTGCAGGTGTCTCGGCTTTGCCTGGCACCTATGGTCTTCATACAGTTGCAGGTGTCTCGGCTTTGCCTGGCACCCATGGTCTTCATACAGTTGCAGGTGTCTCGGCTTATCCTGGCACCCATGGTCTTCATACAGTTACAGGTGTCTCGGCTTTGCCTGGCACCCATGGTCTTCATACAGTTACAGGTGTCTCAGCTTATCCTGGAACCCATGGTCTTCATACAGTTGCAGGTGTCTCGGCTTATCCTGGAACCCATGGTCTTCATACAGTTACAGGTGTCTAGGCTTATCCTGGCACCCATGGTCTTCATACAGTTGCAGGTGTCTCCGCTTATCCTGGCACCCATGGTCTTCATACAGTTACAGGTGTCTCGGTTTATCCTGGCACCCATGGTCTTCATACAGTTACAGGTGTCTCGGCTTATCCTGGCACCCATGGTCTTCATACAGTTGCAGGTGTCTCGGCTTATCCTGGAACCCATGGTCTTCATACAGTTACAGGTGTTCTGGCTTTGCCTGGACCCATGGTCTTCATACAGTTACAGATGTCTCAGCTTATTCTGGCACCCATGGTCTTCATACAGTTACAGGTGTCTCGGCTTTTCCTGGCACCCATGGTCTTCATACAGTTACAGGTGTCTCGGTTTATCCTGGCACCATGGTCTTCATACAGTTACTGGTGTCTCAGCTTATACTGGCACCCATGGTCTTCATACAGTTACAGTTGTCTCAGCTTATCCTGGAACCCATGGTCTTCATACAGTTACAGGTGTCTCGGCTTATCCTGGCACCTATTGTCTTCATACAGTTGCAAGTGACTCTGCTTTGCCTAGCACCCATGGTCTTCATACAGTTACAGGTGTCTCGGTTTATCCTGGCACCCATGGTCTTCATACAGTTACAGGTGTCTCAGCTTATCCTGGCACCCATGGTCTTCATACAGATACTGGTGTATTGGCTTATCCTGACACCTATGGTCTTCATACAGTTACAGGTGTCTCGGTTTATCCTGGCACCCATGGTCTTCATACAGTTAATGGTGTCTCAGCTTATCCTGGCACCCATGGTCTTCATACAGTTACTGGTGTCTAGGCTTATCCTGGCACCCATGGTCTTCATACAGTTACAGGTGTCTCAGCTTATCCTGGCACCCATGGTCTTCATACAGTTACTGGTGTCTCAGCTTATCCTGGCACCCATGGTCTTCATACAGTTAGTGTGTTGGCTTATCCTGGCACCCATGGTCTTCATACAGTTGCAGGTGTCTCAGCTTATCCTGGCACCCATGGTCTTCATACAGTTACAGGTGTCTCAGCTTATCCTGGCACCCATGGTCTTCATACAGTTACAGGTGTCTCGGCTTTGCCTGGCACCCATGGTCTTCATACAGTTACAGGTGTCTCAGCTTATCCTGGCACCCATGGTCTTCATACAGTTACTGGTGTGTTGGTCTTCAAACAGTTTCAGGTGTCTCGGCTTATCCTGGAACCCATGGTCTTCATACAGTTACAGGTGTCTCGGCTTATCCTGGCAGCCATGGTCTTCATACAGTTACAGGTGTCTCAGCTTATCCTGGCACCCATGGTCTTCATACAGTTACAGGTGTCTCGGCTTATCCTGGCACCCATGGTCTTCATACAGTTACAGGTGTCTCAGCTTATCCTGGCACCCATGGTCTTCATACAGATACTGGTGTATTGGCTTATCCTGACACCTATGGTCTTCATACAGTTACAGGTGTCTTGGCTTATCCTGGCACCCATGGTCTTCATACAGTTACTGGTGTCTCAGCTTATCCTGGCACCCATGGTCTTCATACAGTTACTGGTGTATTGGCTTATCCTGGAACCCATGGTCTTCATACAGTTACTGGTGTCTTGGCTTATCCTGGCACCCATGGTCTTCATACAGTTACAGGTGTCTCAGCTTATCCTGGCACCCATGGTCTTCATACAGTTACTGGTGTCTCAGCTTATCCTGGCTCCCATGGTCTTCATACAGTTACTGGTGTATTGGCTTATCCTGGCACCCATGGTCTTCATACAGTTACAGGTGTCTCAGCTTATCCTGGCACCCATGGTCTTCATACAGTTACTGGTGTATTGGCTTATCCTGGCACCCATGGTCTTCATACAGTTACAGGTGTCTCAGCTTATCCTGGCACCCATGGTCTTCATACAGTTACAGGTGTCTAGGCTTATCCTGGCACCAATGGTCTTCATACAGTTACTGGTGTCTCGGCTCTGTCTGGCACCCATGGTCTTCATACAGTTACAGGTGTCTCAGCTTATCCTGGCACCCATGGGCTTCATACATTAACATGTGTCTTGGCTTATCCTGGCACCCATGGTCTTCATACAGTGACAGGTGTCTTTACTTGCCCTGGCACCCATGGTCTTCAAGCAGTTACAGGTGTCTCGGCTTATCCTGGAACCCATGGTCTTCATACAGTGACAGTTGTCTTGGCTTATCCTGGCAGCCATGGTCTTCATACAGTGACAGGTGTCTTGGCTTGCCCTGGCACCCATGATCTTCAAGCAGTTACAGGTTACATATAGTTACATAGTTACATAGTTAGTAGGTTGAAAGAAGACACATGTCCATCGAGTTCAACCAAGGGTGGGGAAAATGTGGGTGAGGGAGAGAGACAAGGACTTAAAGCCCAGGTCTCCACTGGGTTTATGCCCCGAAACCCACAAGGCAAGAACCAACCTGCTCCAGTATAGACCCTATATCTGACCCAGAGCCGCCACGGCCAGGATCCAGAATTTTACCTAGCTACGTACGCATTAATATTCTTTAGTTCCAGGTAGGTATCTAAGCCTTTTTTTGAAACTCTCTACAGTTCCCGCCGGACAGCTCCTCAGGCAGGCTTTTTCCACAGATTTACAGTTTTACAATGAAGAACGCTCTTCTCCTCTGGAGATTAAATCCTTTTTTTCTCTAGTCGAAGGGAATGTCCCCTTGTCTTTTGAGGGGGCTTCACCTGAAATAATTTTTCCCCATACTTTTTGTAGGGACCATTTTTATATTTATATAAATTAATCATGTCCCCCGAAGCCGTCTTTTCTCAAGACTAAATAAGTTCAATTCTACTAACCTCGCCTCATAAAATAAGATGCTCCATTCCCCTTATAAGTTTTTGGGTTTCTCGTCTTTTTACTCTCTCTAGCTCTATTACATCTCTTCTATAACTGAGGCCCAGAACTGAACAACATATTCTAAGTGAGGTCACACCAATGCTTTGTACAGCGGTAGAATGACATCCTTGTCCCGCGAGTCCATGCCTCTTTTAATACACGCCAATATCTTTACTGGCCTTAGAGGCAGTGATTGCATTGCATGCTGTTCTGTAGTTTATGATCTACAAGAACGCCCAGATCTTTCTCAACAAGCGTTCTCCAAGTTTTTCTCCCCCCCAGGACATATGATGCCTGTATATTATTTTTCCCCAAATGCAGAACTTAATTTTTCCACATTTAACCCCCTTTGCCAA
>JAODAL010081730.1:0-11807 GCA_025379985.1 Phyllomedusa bahiana | reverse complement strand
GGGTTAATAGATGACTGATGGCAGCCCTGAGTACAGGTACCTGAACATAGCTCACTGCCTTGCATGTCAGGAAAGGCCCAGAACATGCATTATGGCAAGTAAGGCTGGATCCACCCAACATCAGTCAAAAACCTTTGGAAAGTCGACCATTTTTTTCTCTGATGCACGACCACAGTTTTTGTCTCTGTATTTGCCAATTTTTTGCCAATGGCCCATACCATTGATTGTTTGGGAAACTAATGGGAAAACTCAAAAAAAAAAATGACCTGTATAGACCACCGGTTATTTATTTCTATTATTGTCTATGGGTTGTCTGAACAATCGTATTTTCAGCGGTTTTAGAATCCTAAAATACAATCATTTTTGTCTGATTGTGACTAGCAAAAGACTAACCTTTCAGCTTTTTGGGCTGAAAATTTTGCGAAACAAACGCTACATATGTCAACGAAGAGCCACATGTATAAAAAACGTCAAAGGTCAAAGCGCCCCAACAGTGCCCCCTTCCATTTCTATAGAGCTCAAAAAAAAATGAAAAGGGAGCTCTGATTGATTGCTATGGGCAACAAAGAAAGTCTTACACCGAGACAGTGTTCATACATGTCCCCCTCCAGTCTTTATTTACTAATTATATTTTTGTTGGTTTGTGAGTACATAGTGTGGATGTTGCATAGTCAGGGGCGTAGCTATAGGGGGTGCAGAGGCTGCAGCCTGAGGTGGCCCAAAAGCCCTTCTGCCACATAAGGAGACACCAACATTGTAAGTGGCACATGGTAGCTGGGGGGCCCATTTCACTTTTTGCACACAGGCCCAGGAGCTTCAAGTTACACCTCTGCGCATTGTATATCTATATTTTCTCTTCTCTGGATCCCACTTTGCCTATCTCCAGGGTAACCAGGAAAGGTTTGTATTGTGTTCCAGGGGGGGTAAGGGCTCATTCCGTCCCGGCTGACACCCGCTGCCAGGGGCAAGCAAGGTTGCTCTCTCTTGAAACTTGATCTCCTCTCTGCCTTATCTACAGATTATGTCTCTTAGTGAAGGAAGAAGCATTTTTCTCTAATGAAATATATTCCAGAGGTTCTTATCTTTATTTGTGCTATTGATCTATGGAAAGTTGTGTCTAATTTGTGGTGTGTGTTATCTGAGTATGCAACTTTATTAAACCCAGAGATTTTTTTTTCTAGATCTAACAACAACATTAAAAGTGAAAAAAAAAAAAAAAAATTTCTAACTGCTTAGAATATTGAGTTTAAGATGGAAGAACTCTCCTGGATAGTTACAAGTGTATTATCTTCACATTTTACGATACAACAAATAAGAAATTAAAAAGGATTTTCAAAATCACCTACATCCCTTCTTTATATTTGTTTTATTTCTGCTCTGTCTTATGCATACAAATATGTTGTTTATGATGTACTTTGAGTTGTCCCTCCCTGTTTTTTAAAATGCAGGAACATACGGTATTTTTAAAAGTTGACGTCAGTCGGGTGGTGTTTTATATTGATTGGTATACTTCTCCTAGCTGAGCCTATTACAGTGACATGAGTGCAGGAGGTTTGCAGGAGATAATACACAGCAGGGAGTGATGTCACCATGGTCGAATATGGCAACCGGAGCTATGAGAGAAGAGAGAGGTGGTCGAACTAGGGAAGTTGTGTACAAAGTGAAATCAGAAGAGGAATGTATTTGGTAATAATCTTTATTTACTATTGCCTACAGGTTTAAAGCCAATCACTTTGGTGAGAAAATTCCTGAAAAGGGGTTGTCCAGTCCTCTTAAAAAATAAATACTGAGCTCCTGGTGCCCCATTAAAAAACAACTTGTGCTTACCTTCCCGCATTTCAGCGCTGGGTCTCTCCAACCTTCTGTTTATGTTCTTTTTCTTCCGAACAGGGACGTCACTGTTCAGCGTGTTTAAGTGGAAGTGGTCACGTGCCACTCCCTTACATCACGGTTCGGAAGTGAACAGCATCAAATGGTGATGTAAGCAGAGGTACATGACATCAGTGGCTACTGCAGTGACGTCCCTGTTCGGAAGAAGAACATAAACAGAAGAAACAGAGAACAGAGAAGGTGAGCATTCTTTTTTTTTTTTAATGGGGCACCAGGAGCTTCCTATTAATTTTTTTTAAAGGGACCGGTCAACCCCTTTAATATTGCTGCTTAGAGTTTCTCTTTTCTAACTGTAAAGAAATGAAAGACCAAATGTTCTAAATGATGTGAATGAAGTTACTTGAATGCCAGCTTAAGAAAAAAAGTTTTTCTGCGCTATGATATATATGTGACAAAGGAACTCAATGATAACGTGAGAGAAGTCAGACATCATCAGCAAGTGACGTTGCATCATTGGGTCATCAGAGACTGCTAATGGAATACATATGGGAACTAATCAGTAGGACACCAGCATACAACGTGGTCTCCAGAAGCTGCTTACTGGATGCATTAGGACTGGTTCACATCTGCGTTAGAAGTTCCATTAAGAGCCTCCATAATAGACTCCGTCAAACACAACATAAACAATAGCGCAGCATGCACCAGTGTTTTCTGCATTCAAATAAATGTCATCTTGATGTAATGGACCCAATTATAATCAATGATTTCCACTGCGTTATGTAACTGATCTGGCACTGCCTTTATTTTTAGTTTTTTGTTTCTATGATGGAATATAAAATACAGAAATAACATTGCAGATGTAAATCGGGTCTTCTGCTCAAAGGGTTTCTCCAGTTATTTTTTTTTTTATAACTTTATGATGGTGCTGGAATAGAATAACACACGACACTACCTTTGTCCTCACCTCTGCTCCAGTGCTGAAGCTTTCTGCGGTCTCCTCCAGTTTTACTGTTTGTTTTCTGCTCCCGGTAGTCAGAGCATCACCAGTCAGTGATTGGAGAGCTCACCTGCCATTTCCAAGCATCACCGCTCAGGAAAAAAATAATAACGCAGATATGAACAGTGTCTTATTGTATCAGCAAATGTTTTGATTTCTAGAAATATTCTAAAAAGATTATGGGAAAGAGCTGGCCAGGACTCTGCAGTGCCCTCTATTGGATGTAGCAAACCTCAAGTCACATCCGAATCACAGAGTCTTCCAATGTGAAAGTGATTAATATAGCCATGCCAGTTTGTTCATCTGCAGACAGCTATTTTGGGGTATTGCCCCTCATTAGTGCAGAGTACAACACTGGGTGGCTTGGTGAGAGGCAGTAAGTGTGTCTCAAAAGAGGTAAGGTATCTCATTAGGTATCTCATTAGGGAGAGGCATCATGTTGGTGTGTGGAGACTTAATACCTTGTACGCTCCACTGAAATTTAAATATTCTACACGGCTCATGGGAAAGAGCTGGGACTCTACAGAGACACCTATTGGATGTAGCATTCCTCAAGTCGCATTTGATTTACTGAGCCTTGCAATGTAAAATGGATTAATATAGCCATGCCAGTTTGTTCATCTGCAGGCACCATGTTGGTGTGTGGAGACTTAATGCCCTGTATTCTCCACTGAAATGAAAAAAATTTCTAAAAGGCTCATGGGAAAAGAACTGGGGGACCTGCATGCTCATTTTTGGATGAGCTTTCATCTGATTACTGAGCTTGAAATGTGAAGGGGATTATAACCCAGGCAGTTTTTCCCACAACAACAGGGTGCCTACCCTACTGAGGAACTTTACCCCTTTTGAGTTTTATTTCTAGAAATAATAGAAAAAAAGAAAATTTCAAAAATGAATATTTATTTTTCAAAAGGGGAGAAAGGCTTCTAGGGCCGAAACGTTGTCACTGGGCATGTTGGAATAAAGTTTTTTTTATTTTTTGCCATAATGGAGTGCTGCGACCTTCTTTGGATTTTTCAAAAGATAAGTAGATTCAGATTGGAAGATATTCTTTCTTATTTTAGATGCCACAACTTAATCACTGTTAAGGGAGAAAGGGAATTTGAATTACTCATATACAGTGGGATAGTCGCTCACCTAGAGCACCATGACAGCACATGACAAACCAGGCACAAATTCATCCAAATTAAAAAAAAACAATACATCAACCTGCAGCTTTATCTGAGCAGCTCTGTTTCTGAAGGTGTAGCTTCAGGCTCTGCCTTGTTCTGATGGCCATGGACTGTAAAGGGCCCTGTTCACACGGCTTAGTTTGACGTGGTTCTGGACGAGGTTTTCGGAGAGTTTCTTCACAAAAAACCCATCCAAAAAATCTTCCCCAAAAAGCCCCAGTTCATTTAATTGATTCCTATGTAAAACCTTATTGTAGTTCAGACACGACGAGGTTTTTACACTCTTCTTTGGAAACGCTGAAAAAGAAGTGTCATGTCAATTCTTGAAGCGCGTTTTTGGTGCATTTTCGGTGCATTGTTTGTCCTGGCTATTAATTTGTATGGGTGGAAACCCTGTCGAAAACCTCATCAAAAACCTCGCCGAGAAACGCCTCTAAAACCTCTTGTGGAGAAGTGTGTTCCAGACGAGGTTTTGGGAGCGGAAATGCTCCGAAAACCTCATCCAAAAAAACTTCAAAATAAGCCGTGTGAACTTGGCCTAGCTCCCATTGCAGGAGTGCCACTCTGGATAGGAAGTGAGTGAAGCCAATTTGAAGGGTATAGGTATTAGAGAAGATGATTCGCTGTGAATAGATGAATAAAAAGTAGGAAGTGAAAACTGAGAGTTGCTTATTAAAAGGATAAAATTATACAAATATATAAGTTTGATCCTTGTTATGCATGCATATATGGTTTAAAGTAGAGATGGTATGGAAAAGGAATGTGCATATGTTCTCTCTCTGGGTTTTGGTGTATGCAGTGGTATAACTGCTTAGTGGTTATTGTTAATTAAATTCATAGTGTCCTATAGCAGTAAGAGATGGGCCCCAACCCTTTTGCAGGAAATTAAAGATAGAAAAGTGTTTTTTTTAAAAGGGGTATAGAAAAAATTTATATCAGAAAACATCACAGTATTGTAGATAGAAAAAAACCCAACCAACCCCATGTTCTTACTAAAAAGGACAATGTCTTGGCCAAAGGCCCCCCCTCACCTTAGGGTCCCATTACAATTGTAGTTAAGTTTATCATTATTGAGGGGTTTTTTAGCATCAATTAGTTCAACGGTGTTATATTTTTTAAAAATTTGTTACTAGTTTAAGAGAATGTGTCATCAAACAATGACTCACATTAACTCACATTTTTTTGTTTAACCATTTTTTTGGGAATTTTTTGGGTTTGTTTTTTTTTTTATTTTCCATATATTTCAATATTTTTTAATAATTTTTTTGTCCTGCGTTTTCACTTTGGCCACTAGCCCCAAAATAGTTGACACTTCCTGTTTTGTTTAGGAGCTTTTCAGCAGTGTGTCATTTCAGCACAAAAAGGGTCAAACTTTAAAAGGGACACCATTGTGTATGATAACACAGAATCCACCAGTCACAAGGGAGATGTCACAGTACCCTCTCCCCCTCACAGTAATTTTTTCCTAGGTCACAGGATACCTAGAAAAAATCTTCATACAAGTCTAGGGGGCAAAATTGTCTTAAAATTTATGTGCATGAAGCTGCTGTAAAAGTATTCTCTGGGTGTGTTAAAAACGGGCAAAACAAGAATGTCTCCCCCCAATCTATATAGACGGCCGAATAGAGAAAATCTAAATAGGGAAAAAAAAAACGATGAGAGGAAAAGAATATGGAGAGGGTCTTGATTTTAAAATAAAAAAAAAAAATTGGTGACAGATTCCCTTAAAGCTAGGACAAAGTTTTTTTTAATGTGGAAAAAAACAATGTGGTATCCCATGCAATAAATCTCTTTGTTATGTGTATTTTTCCACATTGAATTGTTGTGAAAAAAATTTAGCATGTGAGCTTCTTGTGTTTTGCACCCTTTTCCCTGTGTATTTTTTCAATTGCCAAAGAGACGGTTAAAATCTGTGTGCAAACCATGTGTTTTGTTTTGATGTGGCTTGCATAAATTCCATGAGATTTTTCCATGGAAAAAAAAAAAAAAAAAAACGCTGCATGAATGTACCTTTTTTAAGCCCATTATTCCCCAAACACTTAAAAAAAACCCACACAGCCCCTTTAATGTTGAAATGCTGGCAACAAAAACGTACATCCAAAAGTGGGAAAAAGGACAATTTGTGCCCCAAAGTGTCAATATTTTGTGTAGCCACCATTATTTCCAGCACTCCCTTAACTCTCTTGGGCATGGAGTTCACTAGAGCTTCACAGGTTGTCACTTTTTACACTCCTCCATGACGACTCATGCAGCTGGGTTAGAGACCTCGTGCTCCTCCACCTTCCATTTGAGGATGCCCACAGATGCTCATTAGGGTTTAGGTCTGGAGACATGCTTAGCCAGTCCAGCACCTTTACCCTCATTTTCTTTAGCAAGCCAGTGGCCATCTTGGAGGTGTGTTTGGGGCCATTATCATCTTGGAATATTGCCCTGCGTTCCAGTTTCTGAAGGAGGGAGATCATGCTCTGCTTCATTATGTCACAGTACATGTTGGCATTCATGGTTCCCTCAATGAACTGTAGCCCCAAAAGCTGGCAGCATTTAAGCAGCTTCAAATCATGACACTCTCACCACCATACTTGACTGTAGGCAATACACATTGTCTTGTACTCCTCCTCTGGTTGCCAACCCCATACTCTTGACAACATCTGAACCAAATACGTTTATCTTGGTCTGATCAGACCACAGGACCTGGTTCCAGTAATCCATGCCCTTACTCGGCTTGTCTTCAGAAAACTGTTTGTGGGCTTTCTTGTGCATCATCTTTAGAAGAGATTTCCTTCTGGGATGGCAGCAATGTAGACTAATGTAATGTAGTGTGGGAGCGTTTGGTCCAAGACTGACAGCCTGAAACCCCACCCCTTTAACCTCTGCAGCAATGCTGGGGAGCACTAATAGGTCTATTTTGAAAAGACAATCTCTGGATATAACGCTGAGCATGTACATTCAACTTCTTTGGTCGACCATGGCGAGGCCTGTTTTGAGTGGAACCTGTTAAACCACTGTATGATCTTGGCCACCGTACTGCAAACTCAGTTTCAGGGTGTTGGCGGTCTTCTTATAGTCTAGGCCATCTTTAGTAGAGTAACTATTATTTTTGGCAGATCCTCAGACAGTTCTTTGCCATGAGGTGTCATGTTGAGCTTCCAGAGACCAGCATGAGAATGTATGAGAGCAATAATACAAAATTTAAACACCTGCACACCATTCACACCTGAGACCTTGTTACAACAACAAGTCACATGATAATGTGGAGGAGAAATGGAAAATTGAGCATAATTTGTCCATTTTCACTTTGGGCTTGCTAGCGGTTTAGACATTGACGGCCGTGTGTTGAGTTATTTTGAGGGCACACCAAATTTACACTGTTATACAAGCTGCAGACTGACTACTTATATTTTTATAAAAGTGTCGATTTTCAGTGTTGTCCATGAAAAGATACAGTACAATTCCCAAAATTTACAACAATATGGGGGTTGTACTCACTTTTTTGAGATACTATACTATGACCATATATAAGGTGCTCTTTCAACTAGGGTAAAAAGGTTTAATCTTCTGTTGCCAAATAACTTTGATCACATCTAGATTTGTAAACTGTGGATCGCTACCTCCCAGGATCTGGGGTTTAAGCCCCAAAATGTTTAGCAAACAGACTTAGTGAAACTGTTTGGCCCAGTTTTATGGCCACCAGGAAAAAATGCGGGAAAACTTTTTCCCCAGTAGGAGAAAAAAATAATTTTTTTTTGGGGATCAGAGCCGGGCCCCTTTTTTCAAAATAAAGTTTCACCCACAGCTAGATCCCAGAAATTAAAAATCAGAGGCATGGAATTTGGCATTTAACCCCTTTTAAGACCTTCCCCTTAATTGTTACACTTTTTTTGAATGCTTATCTGAATGAGAAAATTTTTAATTTTCCCATGCTGTTTAAATTAGATTACAGAAAAAAGCCTTTGGAAAAAGAAACTAAAAAAGTTTGACATAACTTTCAGAGCCATGATATAAAATCCCAAACCCCCTATTTTACTAATGATCATAAAAATATTTGTTTAGTAAATTGATGCCCAGTGTTTTTTATCCCCTGTTTTTTCTTTTTGTTTAGCCCCCAGAAAAAAGTCAGCATGAAAATGTATGAGGAGGTCAAAAAAAGTTTTTTGCAAAGCCCTTTTGGGCGGGGAGGAAAAACCATTTTTAAAGGGGAACAACAATCATTGCAGACAAGTAAGTCCCAATGACCCCCGTGTACCCCCACCCACCCTGCAAAATGGTTTATTCTCCCAAGCTTTTATTTTTTTGAAAATGTGTACCCCAAAAGGGAAAAAAATACAAAGAAGGGGAAGAGAAAAAAGTAGTGGAACGTTTTGTAAGGTCATATGCCTTTTTTTTGTTGGGGTTTCCCGTTTTTGCCCCACTAAAAGATTCTTTTTAAGTATTATATTTACCTTTTTTTTTGGGGGAGACAATTTTTTCATCTTGTCAATTTGTTTTATATCTTTTTATATGTTTCTTTTTAAAACCCCCTTAAGGCCCCGGGCTGTTTTGCCCTTTCCCTAAAACCAGCCTATTTTAAAAATTGGTATGTCAATTTATGTGAGAAAAATTTTTTGAAACTTTTACCAAATCCATTGTGTTTTCAGGGGTTTTGTTTTCTGTGACACATTGTGCTTTAAGTTAGTAAGAAATTTTTTTTCCAATACAATCCTTGTTTGTTTGTTGAAAAATATAAAATTTTCATAAAAAATTTGGAAAAATTTGCGTTTTTGGGAAAGTTGCAAAATTTTTCGTGCAAGACAGATAATTTTCCCCACAAAATATTTTAAAAATTTGCATTTTATCATATGCCCAAACTTTTGGTTGGCATCTTTTTTTAAATGTCTTTTTTTTTTTTTACGACTTTAAAGGGGGCCCTTAAAAATTTTTGTAGTAATTTCTAACTTTTTTCAAAAAAAATTTTCCCAATAAAATTTTTTTTTTAGGGACCACCCCAGTTTTTGAGGGGCCCTTTTGGGGGCCTGCATTTTAAGGAAAACCCCCAAAAATTTGTTCCCAAAATTGAGAAATAGCCCCCCTTAACGTTTTTTACAACAAAATTTGGGAAAGTTTGAAAAACCCCTTTAGTTTATTTCACAAAAATTTTAAACCCAAAGTGGGGTAAAATTTTCAAAAAAAAAAATTTCACTTTTTTTGAGTTTTTTAAATTTTTAATACCCAAATTTTTCATGGAATACATTTAAATGTGATAGGTAAATGAAACTTAATTTCAATTCCCCAAAGGGGGGTTTGCTTTTTTAGAGATATGCCATTTTGTGGGGGGGGGGGGGGGGGAATTTTTTTGGCCCCTTAAACCCAAAACCCCCAGAATAGGAGGAGAAACCTATATACTCTGGGTTCATTTTCAATACGATTTATTTGGGGCCCCCCCATTTTCGGGTTTGGGGGGACCCCCTTAAGGTGCAAAAATTTTTAAACCCCCACAAAAAATAGACCGCATTTTGGGGAAAACCCTTCACCCTTAAGGAAAAACCCGGGGTGCATTGGTATATAGCCCCCAAAACGTGATTCACAAATTTTTTTTAGCATGGGCTGTAAAAATTTAAAAAAAAAACTTTTTTTTCCCAATAATTTGAAATTTTTTAGTTTTAAAATGTTTTTTAAAATACGGGAAATTTGGGAAAAAAAGAACCCAAAAAAAATTTTTAACAATTTTTTTCCCAAAATTTTCCCCAATATACCTTTTACTTTTCTTTTCCAAATTTAAAAATTAACCTTAAAAATTTTTTTCTTTAAAATTTTCCCCCCCACCCCCCCCCCCCCCCCCCCCCCCCCCCCCCCCCCCAACAACCCCCCCACCCCCCCCCCCACCCCCAAAATTAGCAGAACGGGCCCAAAACCCTTTCCAAAATTTTCCCCCCTTTTTTAGATTCAAAACCCCTCAGGGATCTCCTCTAGGGATGTATTTCTGCTTTTTTTAGGCCCAAAAGGGTGTTCCCCTTAGTTTTTTTTTAGCTTGTGGCAAGGGAAAATTTGGGGGGGAAAAAGGCAGTTCGGTCATTTTTTTTTTTTGAGTTTCAATTTTTACAGCTTTTCCCCCCCCCATTTTGGGGCAGGTAAATGATGTATAATCTTTACTATGGGGGTCGGTCAATTACAATGATATAAAATTTTATTAGTTTTTTTTTTGTTTTTTTTACTTTTCCCCAGTAGATAATTTTAAAATAAAAAATTGCTTTTTAGGGTTGCCCTTTTTCTGACAGCCATAACTTTTTTATTTTGCTGTGTGCAGAGCTGTGTTTGGGCTTTTTTTTTGGGGGAGGGAGTTTGAAGTTTTTATTGGTACCATTATGCGGTTTGCATATGATCCCTTTTGTTAAATTTTTTTTTTAAATTTTAAATTTTTTTTTAAACTTTTTTTTTTTTTTTTTGTTTTTTTGAACAAAATACAGAAAATTTTTGGTAGTGTTCTTTATTTTTTTTTTTTTTAAAAGCGGTTTCCATTTTGTAGGGGTTATATATGACATGGTAGTTTTCTCAGCAGGTCAATACGATTACCCGTTTAACCCAAATTTTGTATTTTTTTTTAAAGTTTTATTTTTTTTTGGCTTTTATAAATAAAAAAAACTTTTATTAACCCGGGAAAAATACGTTTTTGCACCCCCCCTTTTAGTCGGAAGCCATAACTTTTAAATTTTTCTGTGCTTGGAGTGTGTAGGGACTTGTTTTTTTTTAGTTTCTTTTTTGGGGGGACAGGCTTTTTGATCGCTTTTAAAATCCAATTTTTTTGGGAGGCCAGGGGGTGAAAAAAATTACTGCAATCCTTGTAGTGTTTTTTATTTTTTTTTTTAACAGGGCCTCACCTTTTGCAGTATCCGGTGATAAGTTAGCTTTACCCCTTTGGGCGCAACGATTATGGCGATACCCCTTTTTAAATTTAGTTTTTTAAAGCTAAAGCACTTTAAAAAAAAAAAAAAAGTGGTTTTTAGTGTGTAAAAAATATTTATCCCCATCGCTATCTTTAAAGAGTTTTATACATTTTCTATTTTTCCTTTATTACAGAGTTTTTAAAAAAGGAAACTTTTTTTTTTGGGGGATGAACTGACTTTTTTAATTTGGGTACAACTTTGGCGTTTTTTATGGGCATTTTTTGACCCGCTTTTTTTTCCATTTTATGGGGCCCCGGGTTAAAACAATAATTTTTAATTCTGGGGATTTTTTTTTTTTTTTTTTTTAGGGCCCGTTCCCCCGTACGGGTTTTTTGAAAATGACAGATTTATAGGGCAGGTCTTTTTACAAACCCCCGGCGATCCCAAAAATTTATGGGGTACTTTATTTTTTTTTTGATCTTTTTTGGGGGCGATTGGCGTTTGTAAAGGGGAAAAAGGGGGGTTTGTAGAAATTTTTATTTTATTTTTGGGTTTGTGTTTTACATGTTTTTTCACTTTTTTTTTTTTTTTTCATTTTTCACTTTTATTTTTTTACTTTCCCCCCAAATAGGGGATTTGAAGGAGAGTTCTTTGGATTCCCCCAATTCCCAATAGGAATCGGGGCCCATAGCTTGTTGCTATTTTTTGGTTTTTTTTTTTTTGGTAACTTTTCAGTCACGATTCCCCCGGGTCATGCCCAAACAGGGCCGGGGGCCTGGGGGCGTCTTTGACTTTATAGACAACCCGGAAGGCATTCTTTTGGCCTTCCGTGGTGTCTGTAGGGCGGGGGGAGTTTAAAGGATTTTTTTTCCCATTTTTTTTAAAAAAAAAAACAACATTTTTTTTTTCTTTTTTTTTTAATTTTTTTTTTTTGGAAAATTTTTTAAATTT
>JAODAL010081729.1:0-11808 GCA_025379985.1 Phyllomedusa bahiana | reverse complement strand
CCGGGCACTTTTAAATTGGGGGTCATGCAGGTTGGCTCATGCTGTGGCCAGGACAGGTATAGTCAATGTCCAGTGAAACTAAAATGGTGGTTGAAAGATTTCTTTTTCCCGGACTTTAAATCTGGGGGTCATGCGGTTGGGGCCAGCTGCGTTCCATGACGGGGAATTCAATGCCAGTTCAAGTAAGATGTGGTTCAAATCATACGCTTCTGGCATTTTTTAATTTGTGGGTGATGCAGATTAAGGGTCATGCTGTGGTACAAGACAGGGATAGTGAATGTTTTGTTTTTTTTTATTTCTGTGGCTTTTAAACCTAAGTGTGTTGCCTAAGATGTAGCACGTATCCATTTGACTGTTGTGGATGTTAATTCCAGCTTACTCCAGCCTGTTTGGGTGAAGAATGAAGGTGTTGTTGCTCTCCCATAGACTTTAATGGTCATCGCTCATAATGGACCGCTCACTATTCGACAAATCTTGTTGATGATGGTCGACTATCGACCATCGACCGATGTCGATGGCCAACGCAATCGCTCAACACTAATTACAAGCAGTCGCGGCAGCACCTTCCCTGATCAGTACAGTGAGAGGAGTGCCCGGACTTATATAGTGCGGTGACGTCACAGAATCCCCCCCGGTTTCCTGATTGTTTTCATTTTCTGCACATGTCATGCAGGCTATGCCCTTCTTTCTCCCAGAGTGCTTTGCCCCATGTTACGCCATGTGCTTGCAGCCATTTTATCAATCAAAAGAAACACATTCGTTCACCCATGTACCCCAAACTTCGACTTCGTTCAGAACCAAAAAGTTTTCCTGAAATTCTAAACGAATTCCACTTCGTTAGAATCAATTCGCCCATCTCTACTTATAATCCATTATAATTATGAAGACCACAAAGGTCCCACTGATGTGTTTTGAGCAAAGAGCTCTTAGTCATAATGTGTCCAAGGCCTAGGAAGTAAGAATTTAAAAATTCCAACTAACCAATCATTTATTGTGAAGCAACACACTAATCTCAATAATGGCTCAGAGACAGTGACATTTGGGATTTGTGGGTTGCTTCACACACAATGATGAGCTAGGAGTAATTTTTCCAACTTTTACTTCCTCTTCCTGCTTCACACTATCATATTTCCCAACTTTTAGAGATTGCAAAGTGGGACACACGATCAGGTCATGCCTCTAACCCCGCCCAAACACATGTCATCACACCAAAACACGTCTCTAACCACGCCCAAACATGCCAGCTTTATAGATAGCCAAAAAGGGAGACATTTTCAGGATTGCATTGTATCCAATGATGAAATATTAAGTAAGTTGTCATGTAATATACAGCTAGGAAGCAATCAGATACTTTTTAAAGCAAGATAGTCAGATTATTGGTATAAATCTATTTCTCAAATGAGAAAGAGGGATACTAAGAGAGTTAAGAGGGACAAGGGTTAAAAATAGGGACACTTTGGAGGTATATACTATGATGACTAAAGTAAGAGCTTTTTGCTTAAAGTGCAAACTTTGTGGCCTTTACCATCATTGCAGTGGATTCTGATTAAAGTTTGTTTTCAACTCTTTGGATGCTATCAACCTCCACCTTCTGTTTTAGACTATAACCTGCTACCTCTTCTCTTCTGAGGCTTTCTGTACGTCTCTGTCTGTATTGAGGAAATCAACAGAAATTGCAGGCGAGCTGTGCAACATACATTGTTTTGATCGATATGACTAGAACCAGGATCATAGCTATGTCACAGGCAAGTACACTTATCTTGGAGAAATTCTAACAGCTGTGTACTACCATGCAGATGAACTGTAGTCACAGATAACAGCACAGACCTAAAAAAACAGATAATGCTGAAGACAGCAGATGGCTATCACCCATAGAATAATGGTTAAAGCCTAATTTTGCAGTGCTTAGCTAAAAATACACTCTGAAGTTACTAGTAGATGAAGATTTTTTAATTGTGAAAGCAATCATTGCCATTAGTTAAACCATTAATCATTACAGGGACATATATTATTTTAAGAAGCTTAATATAGTCTCGTAAACATCATCAAAAATTGTTCCTCTAATTAACAATCTAGAAGGGTGGTATCAAAGTGAAAAGGAAAAGGCAGCATTCTGTTTTACCTTCCATATAAAACCGCTTGGGCTTCACTTTACAAATAATTAATGTAGTCATTAGTTTTGTTTAAATGAAGGTACAGTGTGTTACACTTCATTTAAGCCGAGCGCTATAAAATGAGCAGTATTGTGGGCTTTTTTATTTCATGACTACAAAGTTATTGACTACTTTTTCTTCAGATTATTAACCTTAGCAACAAAGGTTTTGTGAAGCATAAAACACAGACACAATCATTGCTCTATGAGAAACTGCTGAATACTTCCACAATAATGAAACATTAGGGCTAATGAATCACACAGCAAATAGCCCTATTTATAGCATCATATTTAGTTGTCTCCGGAGAGAGAAGGTGTAACTTGCAATGTTAATCTCGTTAACAATACATAATCGCTTGTTACGAGAACTATGCCATCTCTACAGGTGGAACAACATATTTTTAAACACTGTTGGTGAAAGGATTGACTTTATTTGCTTGAGTTACAAAGTCAGCACTCAATACATTTTGACCCATTAATAATTAATATTTCTCCTTCTAAAGATACAGCCTTCAAAATTGTTCCCTAAGACACTTAAAAAGTAAGTAATTGGCAAACAAGCTCTTAGGATAATGCACTTACCTTCACATCTTGGAAAAGGATAGTTCCAATTTCTATTAATACCATGCTGGCAAGTGAGAACAGCATGTCCTATCAGAACATATCCTGGATAACATTCAAAAGTTATTGATTGTCCCACGCTATAATCAGAATTAATGATGTAGCCATTCTTAAATGGATGAGGATCTGGACAATTTTGCAATTCATAAGCTGAAAAATAAATTCAACAGATGAAACAAATTTAAGTAATATCTACAGACAATTTTAAAACCAGAAGTGTTTACAAGGCAGACAATAAATATAAAGCAGAAATAGGACACAAATAGGTCTAAAAAAAACCTTTATGATTATGTTAAATTTACCTCTAAATATACTAAGACCTTGTTCACAAGGCATATTTTAATGGTGATTTTAGCACAGAAAACTGCATATTGTGGCATTAAATCCACATTCTGCATGGAAACCATGTCACATAATTTTTAAAGAATCCGCACTATTGTTCATAAAGTACAGATTTTTTTGTGTGTGAAAATGACATTTTTAGCAATGCAAAAATAAGAGATAAGCTCCATACATATTTTACATGGAAACAGTATAGGAATTTCAGGTTGTGAAATAACCCAAATTGAATCCACAGCACACACAAAAAAAAAAATCCGCAGAAAAAATACAATGTGAGCATGCCCTTGGACTTGGACTGTCACTTGAAAAAAACTTCGCACCATATATAGGGTTTAACACCCAATAGAAAATCCACTGAAAATCCATCTGCGGATTTTTGCCATGAGTCCACTGAAAAAATCTGCATTAAATTACATAGGGCTTTTTGCTGCAGATTTGTGGTCAGTGTCACCATGGGCACCCATGTACAATAATAGGGTTGAAATCAATATGAAAATTTAAAAACAGAAATTGACACACTACAAGTTAAAAATCTGCATCACAAGTCAATTTCCATGTGGAAAAATCCTCAGTATGTGGATGAGATTTGTGCAAATTTAGTACATGTGGTTCACCCTGAGGAAAGTCCAATCAGAATATAGCAATGTAAAATTCCAATAGTAACTTAAATAGTACATCAAGGGAACCACGAGTGGCAGCAGTCTTAAGGAGAATGCTAACTCCTAATTATATTGACTGACTGTAAAACGTTTATGTTAGAAAGCAGGTAGCAGTATAGAAAGGTAATATGTATCTCATGGGCACTGTGGCCTGTATATTTTTACAACTCTTCTTTTATTATTTAAAAAACCATGCACTGTATTTCTTTGGACACTTGTCTTACTACCTGCTGTTAATGTAACTATTGTAGTGCTAACTACTTTTTGGCCTCTGCTTTGCAACTGGAACTATTTTACAAACATAACTATAGATGTAATACAATGTTACAAATGGTTAGTCCTGCTTCATAGGCACAATGGCATGGGCAAAACCCTTTTCTTGAAGCTCCCGCCTAAATTTCATTAGAGCAAACATGTTTTTTTTCTTTAAATAAATGTTTTTTGTTTGGAGAGCTTAACGGAAGCTCTCTTAACAGCAAAACTTGACAGATAACACCCCCAAAATTACAATGGTAAGAAAGTACCATATTTTCAATGGTTTTTTGTGATTTAGGAATTAGATAATACAAAAGGCATTGATACGCGGTCTATTTTAACCTTTGTCTACACCCATAATAAAATTAACTGCTTCTAAAAAATAGAAGAATGCTCAACAGATATATCGGAAATCCTTTATAAGTTGACCTTACAACATCGTTTACAACAAATTAAAGCATGCCAACTATGTCAATCCATTTCAATAGTCATTTTATATTCTTCTCTGCTGCTTCCTAATAACACTTGCACCCCCATACATCTCCCCCCCTTATCTCTGTCTACCACCCTACCCCCCGCTCTCTCCGCTCTGCTACTAAATCTAAGACTACACACCTCACTCATCCGAACCTCCCATGGCCCGTCTCCAAGATTTTGCACGTATTGCACCAGTTCTCTGAACATGTTACCCCATGTGATCAGGCAAGCCCCACAACCCTCACAGTTTTAAGTGCGCTCTGAAAACTCATCTTCTTAGACAAGCCTATCAAGATCCCTAATTGTCAACCCCCCAATTCTGTCAAGAATTCGTCACTTCCTGCACTTTGGCACCCACGGCACTTTTCTTATATAGATGTAAATGGTTGGGATGGCAAGGTTTATCCACATTTTATGTGTACACCCTATATTTTTTGTAACATATCTGGTCCATTGTAAACCCAAACACTTGTCAAACCCTTTGTTTCACCCATAACCCTAATAAAATTTACCTCTGCGAGCAGGGCCCTCAAAACCTTGTGTCTCATTTGTTCATAGCATTTTTAAATGTAATGTCGGGTTTGTCTGTGCTTATTCCCTCTATATTGTAAAGTGCTGCGGAAATGTTGGGGCTATATAAATAAAGATTTTTATTATTATTAAATTTTTTATTTCTTTAGGTTTTTGACTTCTTTAAATCAAGTTTATGTAACAGAAATGTTCCATATAAAAAAGGAATCAAAGGACACAAAAATGATGCAAGCCTTTTTTTCTGTCGTGTTAGAGAACAGATCCAGACAGCTTTTTTGTATAACAAAAGTAAAAGGCAACGGGGGGAAACAGAAAAAAATATTACATATATCCTTTGTTCCCTTTATTTCTGATCGCAAAAAAACTTGGACCTTTCAACAGACTGCCTAAATTATAGGCCTCATGTATGAAAACTGTCTTGGTCTAAGACTTTCGTGTTGCCTATAGCATCAGAGCTCCCCTTTCATTTCATATAGTACTGTGAAAAAATTAAAAGGAGCTCTGATTGGTTTCTTGGGCAACACAGAAAGTCCTTGTTCCAGACAATTTTTCATACATGTACTCCTACTTTTTTTCTAACATTTAACAGAAAGTCCCTCAAAACTGGATTTTTACTTTATCACATGATGTATTCCAGAATAATAAACATGTAAATAACAGTTTCAGTCTAGATGGGTGTTAAGTTCCTTAAAAAATGGAAAAAAAAAAAAAAAAAGTTTACAGTAAAACCCCAAATAGCAAGGCTGTAAGAGAAATAGTGAGATGTGGGAGTCTCCTGAAAAAAAAGGTAAAGGACACACAGGAATATAAAAAACATTACTGAGTAGTATTATTCTAATTACCCTCTTTTGTAGGGGTGACTCCTTGAAAACATGGGGCTCTTGAACAATAGCCCTTTTCCTCCTATTTACTAGGTCACCATTTAATGCAAAATATTGTACTTTATTACAACTAAATAATCAATTTCAAAAAGAATATTTCCACAGCAGATTAATTACAAAATGCAGTAAATTTTACAAAAGTTCGTTAATAGCCCTCTTCTTTAACTATGGCAGTTGGTAAAATCAAATGTACATTTAAAAGATTTAAAAATACTGCATCACTGTCGACCTGATTAGGAATTTTTAGATTTATAAAAAATAGTAAATATAAATATCCTCAAAGCAGTCACATGAATTTGTAAAAGCATGAGCCATAAAAACAAGAAACCTCATAAAACAGATTTTTCCCCAGCTTTTAACTGAAGCACAAAATTTTCTTGCCCTTCCCATAGAATTAAAAGATTATTTTGAAGATACAAAAAAGATAATCCCTTATAAATACTAGAAAAGTGAAAAAATTTTTAAAACTAAAATTTAAAATTTCAATTACTTTTTTAAAATAATGTAGAAAAACAAAATGCGGTAAATAACTGTATAAAAAAATAAGGGAAGAGCTAAATGCGCCAATATACCAGGTACAAACACCATTTTTGAAAAGGTTCATAGACAACCTTCACAAAAAAGCAACCTTACCTCTTCTGCCAGCCTACCAAAAAATGACCTTCACATTATTACATCTTTTTTTCCCCCTTTAAAGACACAATATTTTATTTCTTATTTGCTTTGAGGAATAAAGTTATAATAATACTTTAATACTAGAGAAGAATTAGACTGAAATAATACATCCTTCTTAAATCACAAAATTTGGGGATTAAGGGTACAAATCAGACTGATTCCTTTACTAGGGGGTCCCACGGGTTAAAATTGGGGGCCTATTTTTTTTAACCCCTTAAGGACCCAGCCTTTTTGGCCTTCCTGACCCAGCCCATTTTGAAATCAAAAATTGTCCATTTTTGGAAAAAACTTTTTGACACTTTTACCTACCTGTGATTCAGAGATTTTTTTCCCCTCGTGACACATTGTGCTTTAATTATAAGAAATTTTGATCCATAAAATCCTTTTTTGTTTGTGAAAAATAAAAAATTCATAAAATTTTGGAAAAATTTGCGATTTTGAAATTTTTGAAAAAATTTTTCTTCCCGGTGCAAGACAAAAAATTTTTCACCCAAAATGTTTATAACTACATCTACCCAATGCCCACTAAGTTGGCATCTTTTTTTTAAAATTTTTTTTTTTTTTTTTTACACATTAGAGGGCTTAGAAATTTAGTAAAATTTTCCACAATTTCAGAAAATTTGCAATATACATTTTTTTTTAGGGCCCAAACCCCAGTTCTGACTGGCTTGAGGGCCCCCTAAAGTTAGAAAACCCCCATAAATAACCATCTAAAAACAAAAACCCCTTTAAACGTATTTACAACACATTTAGGAAGTTTGATAACCCTTTAGATATTTACAAAAAATTTAAAGCAAATTGGGGGTGAAATTTCAAAATTTCATTTTTTTTGCAGTTTTCAATATTTTTCCATTTTTCACTGGAATACGGTAAATGTGACTAGTAAATGAAACTTAATATCAATTCCCCCCGGGTCTGCCGTTTTAGAGATTTCCCATAGGGGCCCTAGTGCATTATTTGGCTCAACCATAAGCCCCAGAATGGGAGGACACCTATAACTCTGGGTCTTTTTTCAAAACGTTTTTATTTAGGGCCCATTTCTTTTTTGGGGGGACACCCAAAGGGTGCAAAAACTTAAAAAAGCACCCCTAATAACCACATTTTTAAAACTACACCCCTTAAAGGGAAAATTTTCCCAGGGGTGCATTATATATAGACCCCACGGGTAAATTCACAAATTTTTTTTAGCAAAAGGGCTGTGAAAAAAAAAAAAAAACATTTTTTTCCAATAATCTGAAATTTTTTTTAAAAAGTTTCGAAAAACAAGGAATCCGGAAAAAAGAACCGTAAAACTTTTAAGCAATTTCTTCCAAGTTGGGCAATCCCCCAACAGGGGGTGAAAACTGCTGTGTGGGCGCTGGCGGCGATAAGAGGGAGAGCTTTTTGGGCTTTGGAACGAGATTTTGGGGGGGCCAGTCGCTTTTTCAAACCCCCAAAGTACAGAACGGCGAAACCTTCCAAATCCCCCCATTTTGAATTCAACCCCATCGGGATCTCATCTAGGGGGTACCGCATTTGGGAGCTCGGGTTTCCATATTTTTTTTTTAGATTGGGCAATGAAAATGGGGAAAAAACGCAGTTCAGTCATTGTTTTTTGAGTTTCAATTTTACAGCATTCGCCTGCAGTAAAAATGAGTGAAAACTTTACTAGGGGGTCGTACACTTACAATAAAAATCTTAATATTTTTTTTTTTTTTTTATTATTTTTACACAGTAGAAATACGTCTAAAAAAAGCGTTTTTATGTTGTCCATTTTTACACCAAAACTTTTTTTTTTGCTGTGTGCAACGGTATGGGCTTTTTTTTTGGGGGATGGTGAAGTTTTTTTTGGTCCCTTTTATGTGGGCATATATGCTATTTTCACTTTTTTAAGGTTTTTTGTGAGATTTTTGAAAAAAATAAGAAAAACTGGTAGGTTTTTTTTTTTTTTTTTTTTTAACGTCACTTACGGTATATATAATGGAGCTTTACCGCCGGTCAATACATTACCCCGCCCCAAATTTTGTATATTTTTTTTATTTTTTAAAAACCTGCTTTTATACAATAAAAAAAACTTTTATTCAAACAGGAAAATACTTTTTTTTTCATCACCAAGTTTGAACCCATAATTTTTTAAATTTTTTCTGTGCTTGGAGCTGTGGGGACTTTTTTTGCGAGGGGATTGACGTTTTTATTAGTATCTTTTTTGGGGGGGACAAGGTTTTTTGATTGTTTTTAAATCCTTTTTTGGGGGCCAGGGTGAAGAAAAAACTGCAATCCTAGTAGGTTTTTTTTTTTTTATTTTTAAACAGGGCTCACCGGCATACCGGATAATTATTTTACTTTTTTGGGTCGCAACATTAGGCGATACCCTATTTAAAGTTTTTTTTTTAGTTTAACACTTTAAAAAAAAAAAAAATTTTTTTAGTTGTAAAACAATATTTTCATCCATCTTCTGAGACTAAACATTTTTTATTTTTCCCTAACAGAGCTGTATAAGGACTTTTTTTTTGCGGATAACTGACATTTTAAATTGGTACAACTTTGGAGTTTATAGGGGTTTTTGATCGCTTTTTATTCCATTTTTTGTCTGCGGGGTGAACAATAATCTTAATTCTGTGATTGTGTTTTTTTTTTTTTTTTTTTTTAAAAACCCGGGTTTTTAAGGGTTAATTAACAACTTTTTTGGGGGGGGAATAAGACCCCGGGGGGATACCAAATAAGGTACTTTATTATTTTTTAACTTTTTTGGGGGGATTGGCGTTTGTAAAGGGGGAAAGGGCGGTGTACTATTTTATTTATTTTTCGGTTTTTTGGGTTTTTCTTTTTTTCACTTTTTTTTTACTTTTTTTCCCCTTTTCACATTTTTTATTTTCTTTTTCCCCATAGGGGGTTTTAATGAGAGATCTTTAGATCTCTCATTCAATAGGGAACAGGCAAAATTGTTTTTCTGTGCTGGTTCCTAGACAACTCAGTCACGAAGCCCGGGCTGCCCCCAGGGCAGGCCGGGCGCGTACGCACAGACAACCCGGAAGGCATTCTCTGCCTTTCCCTGTGTCTTTAAGGAGGGGGGGAGCCGCACGGATCGCCCGATCCGTGCGCTGCAGCCCCGACAGAGACCAGGAGGGGCATCCCCCCTCTCCTCTTTTGTTATTGGACCCATTTTCGCGAAATTACGGGTTAAACCGCCCCCCCCGGAGCGACCGGGTCGGGGGCCGATGGTGCGGGAAGTCACTGAATTAAAAGCTGACACCCCCCGCCATCGCCGGGGGAACTCGCTTTAGGGGTTCGCACGATCCTCAACTAACCAACGCCAGGGCGTTAACCCCCAAACGACCTGGAATATGGGTCCCCCCAAGGCAAGGGGGTTAAAAATTTTTTATTAATGATCTTACCCCATGGATTGCACATAAATATCAATCTTTTTCAGAGAATTGACTCTTAAAGTAACAACACAATAGAGAAAATTTTTATATACAAAGGGGCTGATAAGTTGGAGGGCCCGGATGCTACCTAAGCTTTGGGTAATGTTCTTGTTTTGAATTCCAAGTGTTTTTTTACTTTTTTAATTTTTTTTAGACACCTCCACTTTTCTGTTTCCGACCTTCAGCCATTCTCAATTAATTAAAGTATCTACCTTTCCAACCTTTTGCTTTTATCATTCAATACCAGCCGAACATCATTTCACTGAAATACCCTTTGGGGATAGCAAACCCTTTGGGGTTCCCTGCACAAATCTACTCCCTTGCACAGGGGTTAAAAAAAATACCTGGGATTCCCAAAGGGTTCACTACATGTCTCTATAGCCTTAAAGTTTTCTTGTCTCTTTTAACAAAGACTAATAGACTGCCAGGAAAAATGTAGAAAAATTATAGTCAAGACTTTTTTTTTGTTGCCCCTAGCAACCAACCAAGCTCCCATTTTAATTTTTTTAGAGCACTATATGAAATAAAGGGAATTTTTATTTGGGTTTTATGGACAACTAAAAATGCTAGACCAAACAGTTTTTATACAGATTCAACCCTAAAGGGGTTTTGCCACGAAGTGAGTTTTTCTTTTCCCCTTATCTGGCTCAGGGAAAAAAATAAACAAATCATGAAAGCTTTCAAGGGAGGGGAAGGGGGTGAGCACTCGGGGCACAAGGGAGAAAAAGGGGGCGCTGCAATTTCACTCAAAAAATAACAATAAACCTTTTGCTCCTGAAAAGGTTCAGCAAGCCCAAAAAAACATGTGGGAAAGGTTTTAAAAGCGGGGTATTTTGAGCGAGTGAAAGAGTCGCGAGTGTTTTTTTTTTCCCTTTTAAAGTGTGTTTTTTTTTAAGTGTTGGGACTTTTAAAATTGAAGGGAAAAAGTCCTTGTTAATCCTTCCAAAAAACTTGTCATTTATACCGTTTTAATTTTTATTGCATACATTTAAATCTTTAGCAGAATATATTATACTTTTAGCTACCTTTTTTTTTGTAAGATTACATTTTTAAAAATTAAAAATAGTTAGAGTTCTATGTTACAAACAACACATTTTCTGAGGGCTTGTTGAGGGCACGGACTGGCGGTGACGGGGGGAGGGGTGGGGTTTCCCCAAACAACAGACTTTAAAAAGCTGGTGTTGGCGGAGGGCCCTTTTGCCCTGAAAGGGTTTTCACACAGCCAAACAGCAGGGGGAAAGGTTTAAACTGAGTATTTTTTTGCGAGTGAACGATCTGCCCAGGGTTTTGGCTTAAATTGGGGTTTCTTTTAAGTGTTTTTAGACTTTAAAATTGAGAGATTTTAATTTGGGGGAGTTTAAGGGGAAAAGTATTGTATCGCTTTTTATTATAAATTGTAAAATATTTTTTTGGTAACATCCCCATGAGTTCCATGTTGACAATGCTGTCCTGCACAACCTGGCAATGTAAAGCCATCCTTTAGCAAAAGTTCGGGGGGGAAAATGCTGGGCAAGATGTGTGACACTGCACATTAAAGCCCGGGCCTGGACTAAATGAGCAATGGGGGCACTGAATCCCTTCCAACGGAATGATTTTTCCCCACGAGCAAGCATCGAAGTGGATGCTGGGGAGGGGGAGCGTGGGGGGTCAGGAAAAAAGGACTGATGGGGAACATTCAAAAAGAAGGGAGAGGGGAAAAGGTCAGGGGGCAGCCGATTTGGTACACCCAACAAATTTCAAGATTGGCAATGAGGGGGATACACTCAGAAATATGTTGCGCAGCAAACACTACCCTTCGCTCCATAAATGGG
>JAODAL010081728.1:0-11808 GCA_025379985.1 Phyllomedusa bahiana | reverse complement strand
AACGGCCTCCCCAACACATTTAAATTTGCGATTTTTCCACCGTTGAATTCTAGCCTGCACTGTTGGACCGACTGTATAAACAGAGAAAGGCCATTAACGATTTTTTGATCCAGGCGGACAGGAGTACGCCCCTGTGTAACTTTGATGTCAGCCAGTGGCAGCTCATGCGTGACACCTGCCATCTGTTGAGGCCATTCAAGGAGGCCACGTTGTTTGTTAGTCGCCAGGACTACGGGATGAATAACGTCATTCCACTACTTCATGTCTTGGAACAGATGCTGAAAAATCTGTCTGGGGAGTGGACTGGAGACGTGGCGACTACATCTCGCGGGCACATGAGCCCGGGTGGGGACTGAAATGGAGAAGGAGGAGGAGGACATTGGAGCAGAAGCTTGTCTGGTGAAATGAGTGGATTTTCTACCCAGGTAACAAGAGAGGAGGAGCTGGAGGGGGTAGATGAGGAAGACGAGGCAGATGACCCGAAAGCACCGTGGCAGATATACAGTGGAGATGGAGGCAGGGAGCCCTCAATGCACTTGTGCAGATGCCCCGCCGCATGCGGGGATTTGCCTGGCTAGTGACAGACGAATAGTCAGCACCCGGCAGAGGATGACTTCTGGTCTCCACCCTTTTGGACCCTTGCTACCGGTCCAAAAGGGAAGCCTTTTTCCCAGCTATTGAGAGGGAGGACAAACTCAAATTACTATAGGGAAATCCTCCGTAGTCAGTTGGCCGCTGCCTATGTGCGGCATCGTCCCTCCTCTGACAGGTCTGACCAGGGGTTCTTCAGTGCACACGTACTACTGCCGTGGCTGCTAGGGGAAGGTGGGGGGGTAGGAGCAGTACCAGCTTCCCCAGCAGCAACCTAAGTCTGGAGTCACTGATGAGCAGCTTCCTTCACCCACCTAGTGAGGAGGCCAGTCGCCAGCAGCAGCAGCAGGACTGGAGCAGACCCTGAACCAACAGGTGGTGGCTACTTGGACAGCACTCTGCCACCCCAGTTAGAAGATCCGCTGGACTACTGGGCAGTAAAAACTGGATGTGTGGCCTCAACTTGCCGAGTTTGCAGTGGAGAAGCTGTCCTGCCCGGCCAGTAGTGTGGCATCAGAGCGGGTGTTCAGTGCGGCGGGGCCATCGTTACCCCAAGGAGAACCCGCTTGTCCACGGAAATGTGGAACTACTGACCTTTGTCATGATGATTCAGGCTTGGATCGGCTAGGATTCCCACACATCTATGCCTTAGGGGTCAGTCTACATCAGCCATGACGCCTCACCCAAACTGTGAGAAATGAGTCTGGGTTTTAAAACTACCTGCCTCAGCCACTATTCTGATCTGCCACCCCCCTGATGCCACACATCTGCTGACAGTTTCTCCATCTGCCACCAAAACCCTCTTTACCAGGGACTGGTATTTCACCCACCTACACACTCTGTCATTGTTCCACTCTCTGACCTCATGCTGTTGCTCCTGCCGCCCTCACCTCCCCTCCTGTCATTGTGCCACTCTGTGGCCTACTCTCAAAAATTCGGTTCGGTCACTTCGCTGAATTTCCCGACAAAAATAAATTCGGTCCGAATTTATTCGGACGAATCACATTAAAAAACAGCTATTTCCAGGCTGCACAGAGCCTGCATTGTGCTGTAGAACATTGTGCCATGCTTCAATATTCAGAGGGAGCTTGGTTTGGTCTTCATACAATGTTGTGTTTTAGTATGACACGCACATGACTGCCGCCTCTCTTAAAAAAAAAAAAACTCACAGACATAAATCTAATTTTGCCTATTTGGGTTAAATTTGTAGCAAAAATTCACAGTGAAGAAAAAAACCCAATTAAAAAATAACATTTACTTGATATGACCTTAAAAGAATGCCCTCGCAAAATGGAGGACCCACAGCACAAACACCAAAATTTTTGTTTTTTCCAACTCCAGAGTGTCCATTATGCACTGTTTTGACCTCATGCTGCTGCCGACAAGTCACCATCACTCTCCGTTCATTATGCCACTCTGTGGCCTACTTGCCAAGTATTTGCCACCTCCAGAATGTCATTGTGCCACTGTCCCTGACCTCATTCTGGTGCTGTGGCTGCTGCCGTGACCTTCACACTTTGTCATTGTCCACTCTCTGACCTCCTGCAGCTGCCACCTTGTCACTCCTCCACTCTCATGTCTTGAGCCACTCTGTGCCTACTCCAGTTTTTTTGTGCTACCTCCCGAATGTCATTGTGCCACTTCTGACCCATGCTGCTGCCCGCTGTCACCGTCCATCTCTCCTGTCATTGTGCCACTCCCCTGAGGCCTACTCTAAGTTTTTGCCACCATCCAGAATGGTCATTTGTGCCACTGTCTGACCTCATTTTGCTGCCGCCGTCACCTCCACTCTGTCCATAGGCCACTCTGTGGCCTACCTAGTTTTTGCCACCTCCAGAATGTACTTATGGGCGCACTGTTTGACCTCATGCAGCTGCTGCCGGACCTACACACTGTCATTGTTCCACTGTCTGACCTCATGCTGCTCTGTGGGCGGCTGCCGTGACCTAGCACACTCTGTCATTGTGCCACTCTGTGGCCTACTCCTGTTTTTTTGGCCACCTCCCAGAATGTCCATTGTGCCACTGGCCTGACCTCATGCTGCTGTGGCTGCGCCCGTCACCACCCTCCCACACTCTGTCACTAGAGTTGCCACCCTGAGCCCTCAGCTTTTTTTTTTCCATCTGACGCTGCCATGACTTTTATCAGGCCTACAATTCCCGCTTCAGTTTTTTGGTCAGTTTTTGCCCTCTATTAATGCCCAGGGAATTTTATAGTGAACGATACTAAGAGAGGCGGCAAAAATTCGACAGTGAACGAAAAAAACACCAATTAAAAATAACTTATACTTGATATGCCTAAAAGAATGCCCTCCAAAATGAGGACCCAAACAACAAACACCAAAATTTGTTCTCCCTAGAAAGGAAGAAATGCTGGGTCCTCTAAAGCTAAATAACCAATATAGTGGTACTTGACCCAAGGGGTGAAAATTGCCCCCCTCGCGTAGTCGCCCCATCAGGAGCGGCCCTACCTATTGAGAGCGTGCACCCTAGTCAAACCCCTTAAACAGTTCCTAAAAGGATCCAGCAGGACTCCTTATGTACTATAGACACTCCGGAGAAACAAATCTACCACTAAAAAATCATTTCTTTTTAGTCACATGTACAGAACAAGCAAAGAAAAAATAAAAACGTTCTGTTTATCATTGAATCAGAACCGTGGATTTGTTCAAGACCCACAAACAAAAAAAACATTCCGTTGTACTCATTAATTCTAAAACCCGTGTGAATTTGTTCAAGACCCCCGACGCGTTATTCCCGCCAAAAATTCTATAGGTTTTCATCAGGGGTAACAAGAGAACATTTAGCCAACAAGACTAAAATCACAGCATACATAGACTAATAGATAAAGATACTTAGCAAATGATATCCTTAATGGTGGTCAATGCCGTCAAGAAAATCCAATAAGATACAGATTGATGATGTGGCTTGATGCCTCAGTCTGTGGACGATACTCTTGCCATGCATCATGCTCCCCCAAGGGGGGGGGTGGAGATCTTTAAAGTGGACACAACCAGAAGTGATCTCACAAATCAAAACATCACTTCCTGTCCTCAGCCATCCCCCCCCCCCCCCCCCCAGCGGAGACCAAATTCAGTCACCAGAAGAGAGTAGGAGTCACCTCATTTCCCAGATAGTTCACATGGGAATAGCAGGTTGCCCCCCTTTTGGTGGGTAATAGGTGTCAACCGCCACTAACACCACATAACTGCAGAGGTGCGACGAATGTACATGCACAGACACCGTTCAGAAGAGAGCAAAACGCTACACGACTGTGCAACATCCCAGCGCCAATTTATAAACATAATAACAGCGAACATATATGCATACTAGCTGTAATAAAAAACATCCAATCTATACATAGAGTGTACATAGGATAAAGAGGGATAGCCATAAAGCATCGCCACCTGAGGATCATAATCAGGATAATAAAAGATCAGAATAGATGTGTTGGTGGACAAGTCCTGTCCCTATAAGCCAACACTGGCACGATCCCCACCAAAGTGGAACCTTCATTACCTTTAGGGATATTATATAGATAGAGAAAATAAAGTTAAAACACCTTTGTCATAAACAATAGATATACGGCTAAACCCAGTACATAATTGTAAAAATAACTGTAGTGAACTCATTTGGATATATAAAGTAATGAAATAATGTTACAGGAATCAGCCAAATATAGTAACTCATTCAGGGGCCGCTCGGTTGCATAGTTTTGAGCCTATACGTCGCATTCCAGTCTCCTTACAGAGGAGGATTTATCTATGTCCACCTTTTCTATAGGAAGTCTGGATTTTTTCAATACAAACAGAAAGAAAGACAATATAATCACCAATGTGGTACTCCCACACATGACGGGCCAATGGGGGTGTCTCTGCGATGGCTCACAAACCCCCAAATGTTCACTCTATCCAAGATTTGATGATCCTAGTTGTTTTTTCCTACATACTGTTTTTTAACATAGACAGGTGTAGAATAGACAAACCCCTTAAGAGTAACAATTGAAGAATTCTCCCAGATCTTGAAGAGATTTGGTCCTGTGACTGACACACCAAATTCCTTGGTTTTTTATGCACATAGGGGCATGATACATACACTTCCACAAATTGTACTTTACCAATAGGTCATACGTTCTTCACCAAGACTGGGGTTTTGGTGGAGGGTTAGGACTAGTATTTAATCTATCTTGCAGGTACCTTCCCTCTCCATATGTCACAGAGGTCCGAAATGGAACAACTCCTTCCAAGTCCTGTGTCACTCGTAATAAAGTCCCAGAATGTTCCTCAAGATCTTATTAAACTTCATCGGCTGACAATCATCATACGTCCCAATACTCTCACTATCGATTTCTATTGGTCTCTTTTTGGGACTAGGGTTTGAGAAGGGACGTTCTAATCCTTCTCCAAGGCCTATTCAAGGCCGATTTTACCAACGGCAAAGCGAAACCCCTAACCAGAAAGCGTTCTTCATTCATTGGACTGTGCAAAAATGTCTTCAATGTTTGGAGCATTTACGCCTCATCCAAAGATATTGTCCCCTTAGGGATACCTCGAATTTGAAACTCGTTGATGGTGGCTCTCTGCCCATCTCAGTAGATCTGTATTAGATATGTAGGGTTTCCTAAATGGTGGTTGTTAGTAGTTACTGCTTCATCTTCCAGATTTTTAACATCCAAAAATGAATATTTCTCTCGCATGGATTTCTGAGGTAAAACTAAGACCAATGTCATTGATGATAAGAAGTATCAATGAAAGAATGAAGTGAGCCTCAGGTGCCTCCCTGCACAATATGAAAACATCATCTGATGTATCTCACCCACAATAAAATACATGAGGTTATAGGACTCCAAAGCCTCACTGAACACCAGGGTCTTCTCCCACCAAGCCGCAGGAAACAAATTAGCATACGAGGGAGCACATGGGCTCCCCCAAAAAAATAAAAAATAAACAGCAGTGCCCAAGAGCTGGGTGGTAGACCCTTGGTCCATACAGAAAAAGAATTATGGGTGAGTACAAATATTCTCCAAAAATTGGAGTACCAGGGATTATGATTGGCAGCTTTGCTCAAGTATGCAGAAGAAAGATTAAAACCGCCTTCAGTCCATAAGAATGGGGAATAATACTGTAGAGAGAGCCTCTACAACCACCGAGGCCCAAGTTTACATCGGAATCCACCGAGATTCCTTCCAATTTTCTAAGCAAATCCGAGGTAATCCTCAAGTAGGAGGGCAAAGTGACCACACATTCCCTCAAGATCTCAAGGTAAATCCCGATGTTTTGAGTGAGAGACTCAATTTCCGGACACAATTGGGCATCCTTCAGAGGGACTAGTCCCCTTATATGGATTTTGGGCAAGGCATAGAATGACCGCTATTCTAGGTTTTTTTGGTAATAAGAATTGTGATAGCTTCTTAGATTAGTGAGTCCCATCTCCATCCCTTCAATCACGATGGTTCTAGTTCCTTCAAGAAGAATCTCCGTAGGGTCCAACCATGAAGGTATAGCAAATTAGAGCGATCCATTAAGTATTTTTAAACACATTTTATTATATTTTTCATGATCCAAGATAACTATATTGGCCCCCCAGTATCGGAGGGCTTTGAATTATCAAATGACCATCTGACTCAAGATAGCTGAAGCCTGCATTTCTGTCCCTGAGAAGTATTCTTATTAGCTCTAATTTCCATATTGTTTTTTTTTCGCTAACATTTTCAGCTCTTGTGTAGACCAATTTGAGAAAAACAATCAATTTCAGGGTTATACCTGGTGGTGGGGGGAATCGCCTTTAATAATCCTTGGAGAATGATAGAACGTCCTTCTCAACCCTAGGCAAAAAAGAGACCAGAGAGAAATCGATGGAGGAGTCGAGAGAAAAGGTACGTATGATGATTGTAGTGATGAAGTAAAATAAGATCTTGAGGGAAAAACAGGTGGATATATTACGAGCGGGACAAGGACTTGAAGGAGTTGTTTCCATTTAGACCCTCTGTGACATATCTGGATAGGGAGGTCCCTGCAAGATAGATAAAAACATAGTCACTACACCCCCTCCACCCAAACCCCAGTCATGGTTAGAACCGTAGACCTTATTGGTATGTACAATTGTGGTAAGTGTGTAACATTGCCCCTATGTGCAAAAGACCAATGAATTTTGGTGTGTCAGGTCACCGGACAAACCTACTAAGATCCGAGATTCTTCAAAATTGTTACTCACAGGGGTAGTCTATAATCTCTGCACCTGTCAATAAAAAACAGTATGGTACGTGAAAAACAACTATATACATCAAAACTAGGATAGGTTCGAACATTTGGTGATGTGATACATCGCATAGACACCCCAATTTGGCCCGTCATGTGTGGGAGTACCACAAGGTTGATTAAACATGTCTTTCTTTGTTTGTTTATTGAAAAAATCAGACTTCCTCTAGAAGAAGAGACAGAGATAAAATCCGCAACTGTAAGGAGCTGAATGGACGTATAGGCTCAAAACTTCAAACCGGAGCGGCCTGCAAAGAGTAACTATATTTTGGCTGCTTCTATGTAACATTATTCATTACTTGTTTATATATCCAAAGAGTTCACTACCGTATATTTTTTACATTATGTACTGGGTAAGCCTATATCAATGTGTTTATGTACAAGGTTTAACTATATTTTTCTATATCTATATTAATATCCGTAAAGGAAATGAATTTCACTTTGGTGATGCGTGCCAGTGTGGGCTTTAGGGTACAGGATAGTCCACTCAACACATCAATTCTGATCTTTTAATATCTGATTATGAACCTGCAGGTGGCGAAGCTTTATGCTTGCCCTATTTATCTCTTACACTCAAATGTAAAGAATGATGATTTTTATACGAGCAAAGTATGCAATAGTAAGTTCGCAGTTATTATGTTTAATTGGCGGCTGGGATGTTGCAACAACCGTCGAGTAGCTTATTGCTCTTAACGGTGTCTGCGCATGTACATCCGTCGCACCCTCTCATTATGTGTGTTAGTGTCGTTAGAACCGCCCACTTACCCACCAAACGTGGGCGACCTGCTCCTCCCAAGTGAACTATCTGGGACTGAGAGAGCTCTACTCTCTCTGCGGCCTGAATTGGTCTCCGTGGGGGGGGGGGGGGAGGGGGGGGGGAGTGGGGGGTGACAGGAAGTGATGCGTTTTGATTTGTGAGATCACATTCTGGTGTGTCCACTTTAAAGATCGTCCACTGGGGAGCATGGATTCAAGGCAGTATCGTCCACACTGAGACATCAGACACAATCACAATCTGTATCTTATGGATAATCTTGACGGCATTACCACCATTTAAGGATACATTTCTAAGTAATCTTTATCTATTAGTCTACTGTTTGCTGTGATTTTAGTCTGTTGGCTAAATGTCTCATTGTTACCCCCTGATGAACCCTATAGAATTATTGGGAAACGCATCCGGTGTCTTGGAACAAATCACACGGGTTTTTGAATTAAAATACATACAGAACGTTGTTTTTTTTTTTTTTTTTTTCTTTTTCTGTACATGTGCAAAAAAGAATGATTTATGTGGAATAGAATTTCTCCTGTAGTGTCTATAGTACATATGGGAGTCCTGCTGGTATCCTTTTAGGAACAGTTTAAGGGTTTGAAACCTAGGTGGCGCTCTACAAAGGTGGGTGCCGCTCCTGTTTTGGTGCGAACTACTCCGCCGGGGGGGCATATACACGCCCTGGGTCAGTACCACAATATTGGGATATTTAGATTAGAGGACAAGCATTTATCCTTTCTAGGAGAACAAATTGTTGGTGTTTGTTGCCTTGGGTCCTCCATTTTTGGAGGTCATTTCTTTAAGGCATACAAGTAAAAGTTTATCTTTATTGGGGTTTTTCTTCACTGTGAATTTTTTGCCGCTCTCCCCCCCTTTTTAGAATCGCGCTTCACTAATAAAATATCCCTGGCACTTAAGAGGGCAAAAACGACCAAAAAACTGAAAGCGGGAATTACCTGAATAAAGTCATGGCAGCGACAGCTGGAAAAAAAAAGCCTGAGGGCTCGAGGGTGGCAAACATCAGTGACATAGTGTGATGTTCACGGCAAAGCAGCCACACAGCCAGCAGCATGAGTGTTTCAGACAGTGGAACAATGACACGTGTGTAAGTTTCACGCAGCAGCAGCATGATGTCAAACAGTGGCATAATACATTCTGAGGTGGCAATAAACTAGAGTATGGCCACAGAGTGGCAGCAATGACAGAGTGGAAGTTACGCGGCAGCAAAATGAGGTCAACAGTGGCACAATGACATTACGTGTGGTGTCAAAACTAGAGAAGGCCACTGAGAGGCACAATACAGATATTGTAGGTGACAGCTAGGCAGCACATGGAGGCAGACAGTGGCACAATGGACCATTCTGGAGGTAATCTAAACTGAGTAGTCCACAGAGTGCACAATGAAAGAGAGTGGAGGTGACGGTGGCAGCACCGGAGGTCAGAGAGGTGGCACAATGACAAAGTGTGAAAGTTCACGCAGCAAGCCACAGCAGCAGCATAGGTCAGACAGTGGCACAATGACATTCAGGATGTGCAAAAACTGGAGTAGGCCACAGAGTGGCATAATGAGCAGAGAGGTGGATGTGTCTGTGGCAGCAGCATGAGGTCAACAGAGGCAATAATGACCATTCTGATTTGGAAAAACACGAGTAGGCACAGAGTTGCACAATGACACAGCGAAGTAACTGGCGGCTGCAGCTGATGTCAGAGAGTGCATAGATGACATTCTGGAGGTGGCAAAAACTGGAGTAGGCCACAGAGTAGCACAATGACAGTGTGGAGGTAACAGCAGCAGCAGCATGAGGTCAGACAGTGGTACAATGACATTCTGGAGGTGGCAAAACAGTAGTAGGCCACAGAGTGGCACAATGACAGAGTGTAGGTGACTTTGGCAGCAGCATGAGGTCAGCCAGT
Source organism: Phyllomedusa bahiana (assembly GCA_025379985.1). Classification (NCBI taxonomy): domain Eukaryota; kingdom Metazoa; phylum Chordata; class Amphibia; order Anura; family Hylidae; genus Phyllomedusa; species Phyllomedusa bahiana. The sequence goes on along the minus strand of JAODAL010081728.1, from coordinate 2,278 downwards.
GGCACAATGACATTCTGGAGGTGGCAAAAACTGGAGTAGGCCACAGAGTTGCTCAATGACAGAGAGTGGAGGTGACGGCGGCAGGGAGCAACAGCATGGGGTCAGAGAGGGGCACAATGACAGTGTGGATGTCACGCACCAGCAACACGACAGCAGTTTTGAGGTCACAAAGTGGCACAATGACAGAGTGTGGAGGTGGGTGGAAATGCCAGTCCCTGGTAAAGAGGGTTGGTGGCAGATGGAGAAACTGTCAGCAGATGTGTGGCATCAGGCGGGTGGCGGTATCAGAAGTGGCTGAGGGCAAGTAGTTTTGAACCCAGACTCATTTCTCACAGTTTGGGTGAGGCGTCATGGCTGATGTAGTCTGACGCCTAAGGCATTTGGTGTGTGGAAATCCTAGCCGATCCACGCCTGTTTCATCTTGACAAAGGTCAGTTATTCCACATTTCCCGTAAAACAAGGGGGGTTCTCCTTGAGGTAACGATGGCCCCCGCCGCATGAACACCCGCTCTGATCCCCAAAACTACTGGCCGGACAGGACAGTTCTCCACTGCAAAATCGGCAAGTTGCGGCCCCACACATCCAGTTTGGCTGCCCAGTAGTCCAGCGGATCTTCTAACTGGGGTGGCAGAGTGCTGTCCAAGTAGGCCACCACCTGTTGGTTCAGGGTCTGCTCCAGGTCCTGCTGCTGCTGGCGACTGGCCTCCTCACTAGGCGGGTGAAGGAAGCTGCTCATCAGTGACTCCAGACTTAGGCTGCTGCTGATGGAGCTGGTACTGCTCCTACCCCCCCACCTTCCACCTAGCAGCCGGGCAGTAGTATGTGAGCGCTGAAAAACCCCCCAGTCAGACCTGTCAGAGGGGGGATAAATGCCGCACATAGGCAGCGGCCAACTGACTACGGAGGATTTCCCTATAGTATTTGAGTTTGTCCTCCCTCTTAACAGCTGGGAAAAAGGCTTCCATTTTGGACCGGTAGCAAGGGTCCAATAGGGTGGAGACCCAGAAGTCATCCCTCTGCCGGATGCTGACTATTTGGCTTTCACTAGCCAGGCAAATCAGCATGCTGCTGGCCATCTGCACAAGTGATTTCGAGGGGCTCCTGCCCCATCTCCACTGTATACTCCCACGGTGCTTGGGGTCACTGCCTCATCTTCCTCATCCCCAAATCTACCCCCTCCCGCTGCTCCTGCCCCTCCTCTCTTGTCACCTGGGTAGAAAATCCACTCATTTCACCAGACAATGCTTCTGCTCCAATGTCCTCCTCCTCCTCCTCCTCCTCCATTTCAGTCCCCACCGGACTCATGTGGCCGCGAGATGTAGTTGCCACGTCTACAGTCCCCTGCCCAGACAGATTTGTCAGCATCTGTTCCAGGACATGAAGCGGGGGAATGAAGTAATTAATCCCGTAGTCCTGGCGACTGACAAATAACGTGGCCTCCTCGAATGGCATTTAACAAACAGCAGGTGTCACGCATGAGCTGCCACTGGCTGACATCAATGTTACACAGGGGAGTACTCCTGTCCGCCTGGATCATCAAAAAATCGTTAATGGCCTTTCTCTGTTCTCACAGTCGGTCCAACATGTGCAGGCTGGAATTCCAACAGGTGGAAACATTGCATATCAGAGTGTGTTGGGGGAGGCCGTTCTGCCGCTGCAACTGATGGAGAGTGTTCCTTGCTTTGTAGGAATGGATGAAGTGCATGCACAGTTTCCTGGCCTTTTTCAGAATCTTCTGAAGATCGGTGGAAGACTTCAGGAACCTTTTCACAACCAGATTGAACACGTGCGCCTGCAGGGCGCATGGGCCATCCCTCCTCGGTGCGCGCGGACACTATGTTACTCCCCTTGTCCGTCACCATGGTTCCGATTTGCAGTTGGCGTGGAGAAAGCCACAATCGATTTCTTGCTGCAAAGACGCGGAGCAGTTCTTCCCTGTGTGACGTCGTTCGCCGAGGCAAGCCCGGTGTAGGGAACTGCGTGACAACCCCTGTGCCCTACACATGTTTGGGATGATGGAGCAGTACTTGTGGAGGCTGAGATGGTGGTGGTGGGGGGAGGAGGAGGCGGACATTGGCGCAGGAGCCGCAGTTTGAGAACGTGGAGGAGACAGCACCGTCTCCTGTCCAAGTTGTTGGTGTGCCTGGGCAGGAAGCACAATTCACTCAGTGGGCCGTAAAGGACATGTACTGGCCTGACCGTAGTTACAGCTCCCGACGCGCGCTCCGTGCACCTTGGAACAAACCTATAAATCAAAGACTGGCCCACCTTTTTTTTC
>JAODAL010081727.1:0-11808 GCA_025379985.1 Phyllomedusa bahiana | reverse complement strand
CAATGCCCATAGTCGGGAGGGCCCTGAGCGGAGCTCCACACATCTGGTGAGGGGCCTTGTGCGGGGCCCCACAAGTCTAGTGAGAGGCCTTGAGTGGGGCCCCAAACGGCAGGGGAAGGTAGGGGAACTTGAGTGGGGCCTCACGTGGTGACTGAGTGGGACCACACTCAAGTTTCCTCCATGTGGGGCCCCACTCAAGTTCTACCCCTAACTATCTACGGGGGGCCCACTATCTGCCTACCTACAGAAGCCCACTACATACCTACTTATCGGGGCCCACTATCTATCTACCTACGGGGGACCCTATATAACTAACTACCAGGGCACCAAGGGGGTAATTATTACTATTTTGGGCACTATAGATGGGGAGTTTGTACATGGGGGGACACTGGTAGAAAGATGATAAAGCGAGAAGTCTCATGTGGTTGTGTTGTGAATTCTGCAGAGACAAGTGGTGGCTGGTAGAAGTCCTCATGGTGGCCTGGACTGGATGGAGAGGAAAAGGGAAAGTGAGTGACTCCTCAGACAAGTTGTCACCTGTGAGGCCCTATATGTTACTGTACTGTGTGCACTTGTATCTACCACTATGAGCCACATGTATGAAAACTGTTGAGGTGGTGTAAGACTTTCTTTGTTGCTCATATCAACCAATCAGAGCTCATAGCAACCAATCAGAGCGCCCCTTTAATTTCATAAAGCGCTCTGAAAAAATGAAAGGGGAACTCTGATTGGTTGCTGTGGGCAACAAAGAAAGTCTTACACCTAGACCGTTTTCATACATATCCCCCTATATGGTCACTGTATGGTGGTAATATTGGTCTTATTGTAATGGATTATATTCAGTAACAGTATAGTATCATTGTTTGGCATCTTTATGGTGAAGATATTTTGTGATGATATTTTGGAATTATTTGGTCTTTGTATATTGTTGTTATTGGTAATACCGTCTTTAGTATACTAGTTTGATCAGTAACATTAAAGTGGTTTTAGTCACCATAAGTAGTGATATGTATTTTCTGGTCTTTGTATATTATTTGTTTATATTGGTCTGGATATACTGGTTTGGTCAGTAACATTATAATTGTGAGATGCGGTGATCATTTGGTGGTACTTTCTAGCCCTTCTATATGTACTGATGCACCCAATATAGATAAACTATATGTTGTAAAATTCAACAAGAACTAAATCCAAAGACAATGGGAAATGTTTTTTTTTCTGTTTGGGTGGGTGTTGCTGGGCTGTTGGTGGGGGTAGAGCGAGGGGTTTGAAGGGAAAACGGGTCAACAGGGCGGGGTGGCCCAGACGCTTAAGCGATAGGGGTCCTGAAATTTCCGTTTGGCGCCCTGGCTCAGGATTTGTAAAAAATTTGTTTTATTCATGTTGCCACTACAATACACCAGGTTTTCTCTGTGATGAGATTGTTCTCTAAGAAGGAGGGAGGTGTGAATGAATATCCAATTAAATAAAAAATTGTAGGAGAAAAATATTAATATGATTGACTCCTCCTCTCGCAGGGTGTAACTATTTCGATGCCTTGTGGAAAGAAAAACCGTTTACATAAAAGGGCCCTGAAACATCAATGAGACTGCAAAGTTTTACTTAGTAAATGAACTGTGAACAGCCAATAGGTGGTAACATATCCTAGTTTTAAAAGTACAAGATATACTACCTGTATACTGAACTTTGCAGTCATTACATGTGACTAGACAGACCGCATGTGATGAATTACAGTTGATATATTGGCAACAGAATAGAACATTTTAGATAATTTAATAATGTTGCAACAAATACACCTAGTGTGTGAGTATTTATAACAGCCCAGAGAGAAAACCCATGGTGTTGTTTCAACCTTTTCTTTTAAAAAAAACTCATTGATAAGATATCCCCCAAGGGTTTAATACTTTGAGATATACTTATGTCCCTCCTTCCTCACAAATCAAAAAAAAAACAACCCCGGGCCCCTTTTCTTGGGGGAAAAACCTTTTTTTTTTTTCCCTTCCCGGGTTCCTCCCCCTTTTTGGGCGGCGGGTGGTTCTACAGATGTAGTATTAGCATATCCCCCTTTCTACCAACTAAAAGCAGGGGCCCAAAAGACAGGGGATGTTATCTATAGTACATTGAGCTGCAGAGCTTTATAAAATAAGGGAGACCAATTACTTTTGTTTACTTTGAGATAACATACTCTGTTCTGTGGGCATCTTCTGTGCCACCCTGTGGTGACGACACTCCCTGCTATCAACAGAGAGACAATGGGAGAGCAGGTCGATAACCTACAGAAAATAGACAAATGCAAAAATGAAAACTGTAGAATATTGTGTGACAAAATACGTGGCAAACACAAAGAATTAATGTTAAGATATGATGCACAGTTCGGTATAGCCAACACATCAGAACCCCAAATAATTAAAAGGTTGTCTATGTATCGGCCATACCAAAACAACGTATCAAAAACAGGTGATCATGATGGAAAATATGTTTAGACTCACACAATGCCATATATGTATAGAGGCTGCATAACAAAATAGCCATTACATTACCTTTCAAGGTTCCTCTATGGAATGTTTAGTTGGAGGAATATAAATTTTAAAGTCATTACAGGCGACATGTCAGAAATAAGGCAACAGTTTTATGGCTCTTTAAATAAGTGTATAGTGTGCTTGAATTAATGAATCTGGGACATGTCAACCTATGTCTTCATAACAAACCTTTATGAATACAGTGGATTTATACAAGTACATCTCAAATATTCCTCAGAAATCATTGGGCCACCAGAAAAGAAAGTATACATATTCTCCCAGCCTTTGAGGATAGCACATTTTGGTTATTGCAAGAGGTACATACATAGACATGAATATTAATCCAAGACTTAAGGGGTTGAGATCTTGTATCTGCTTCATGGTAACAGTCATTCAACTTTTCAAATTGTCTTTCACCTCAAATGTGAACAATTATTAAATTTTTTTCATATAGGTGATATTCCGAGGTTACACACGAGGTACAGCACATATCTGATGGGTCAATGGACCAGCAGTGAGTCCAACTGCAGCGGTGAGGTTTAGTGTAGCCCCAGGAGGAGCCTGGAATGTAAAGTTCTGGAGTAGTTTGGTGAAGAACAGGAATAATTGAATTTTAGCCAAGTTCTCTCCAGCGCAACTTCTCTTACCTGCAATGACATTTGAGGCAAAGGATAAAAGGTTAGTGTTCATTACAAGACATTGTATGCCTCCATTCTGAAGTGTTTTAACACATTGTTGGGTTGCCCACCCAGTCCGAACTCTTTCAAAATCTCAAATGTTTCCTGGAAAAGAGGGAGCACCTTTTACAAATGCCTCGAGGTGCTTGCCACACAAACACACCTGTATGTGCCAAACAATCACTCAGAATACCCTCAGTTTTTTAAATGATGAACCATGATCACTGCCACTCTTAGAAATAAATTAAATTTGCTGCTACTTGGGTACTCCTATTTCACCCTGGGAGAAACAAAGACCTGTGGAATACTACAATGACCTTTAAAACCTTTAGTGTCCTTAAACTTTCTTAAACTTAAACAGGTTATAGGCGGGCAACAAAAATAAGAAAAGGACTGGGTGGACTGCAATACCCAGAAAGATTAGCAAGATTAGAGGAAAGACGGCTTCGGTGGGACATAAATATGTATAAATATATTAAAGGTTAATATAGAGATCTCTCCCAAGATCTATTTATACCCAGGACTGTATCCAGAACAAGGGGAATCCTCTACATCTATTGGAAAGAAGATTTCTACATAAACAATGATTCTTTACTCTAAGAGCAGTGAGACTGTGGAACTCTCTGCCTTGGTGAATTCAATAATAGAATTCAAAAAGGGTCAGGATGCATTTCTAGATGTAATATTGGAGGTGAAACAAGTCATCCTCACCTTTTTTATTTGCATATATTGATAAGGTGTAATTGCTCTCAATTTGGTTGACTGACAGTGATGAAATTTGCCCAACATTACTCAATATGCTGCCTCTAAGAGCATTACACACCACTGAAAAGTGCATGAACGCTTCTACCACAAAATATCCACTTGAATCAAGAAAAGTTTCTGTTAAAACTCATCGGCTTTTGCAAAATGATCCTTGTCATAAAGTACGGACGTCAGCAGCGGGATCACATATATTCCCTGGAGGTTTCAAGATTTGCACAAATGAAATTTGCCATGAAATTTAATTCATAAGATATAAGGCTGAGGATATACATTGCCATAAATTTGGCTGGACCCGTTGATTCTGCTGGGACAGGCTGACCTCTAATGTGTATCGTGGCTTTTCATGGAAATTGTGGAGATATGGATTAGGCAGTTGGATTGCAAATGACACACCTTTTATTTTTGTGGGAGGAAAAAACGCCAACAGGGGAGTCTGACAGTGGCTTCCTCACCCCATGAGCTAATTGTTCACATGTATAGGGCATGCACGGGCTAAGGATGGCTTTTTAAAGGTATTTCTCACCATGCTGTTTCACAGAGCCTGCTCTTCACAGACAACTTCAGACACACACTTCCTGGTCAGGCTGGGGGTGGTTTTACAGCATTGATTAGCATATCATCTCTGAGCGTTTACAGTGAGATGAAATAGCTAGAGGTTTGTCAACGGTTGTAACAGCACAACTATAAGGCTCTAAAGGGTTAAAGTAGTCAGTAACAAAGATAAACAAGTCTCTAATTTTACTAATAGACACAACAGAATGTGACACCACTGTAATGACCCGTCAGGGGCGCACGAACAGACACAACAGTGTGGGGCCCTGACACTGGTCCCAACACCCTGACCCTCGCCTTTTGGGGTGCCCGACTCCTTTATAGGCGGCCCCCAACCAGAAGACTGAGCACTCAACTGAATAGAGTGAAAACACCAGACGCAGACAAACAAACAACACAATATTGGAACGTCAAGCAAGCCAAGTCGTAACTATCGGTAAACGCAGTACAAAAGTCAAAGCAAAGAATAAACGTGAGCCCAAGCAGAGTAAGGTAACAGGGAGGCACAGAATAGAGTAGGTAAGGTAACAGACAGAAAAAGACCAGTATAACCTGCAAAGAGAGAGACATAAGAGCCCGTAAAACCTTCCAGGAGAACTAAGACCAAAGGCAATAGGAGGAAGAAACAGAAGACAGATAGGAAGGTAGAGCGATCAATCACGGCAGGATCAAGGGATCCAGTTAAACCCGTGTAGTGGCTGGATGATTCTGGGCCCTAGGCGTCGGCCAGGAATCATCAAGATAGCAGGGAAGAAAACCCAGTTCACAGCTAGTGAACACAAATGTAAAACCCACTATGTCAAAAACCACGGCTTACTTCGCAACGCCGTGGCCGGTGACCAGAACTCAAAGCTGGGGTTCTTTCTGGCATAGATTCATGACATACCCCCCCCCCTTTATGAGGGGCCACACCGACCCTCAAAAGACCCTCTAATATTATAGCAGAAGGACCTGGTTAATCACTTTCTTTTCCAGCGTTGGGAGCATGGTTTTTTGCAGAGATACTCGGAGGCTGACATACTTTGGTCTGTTCGGCGGTTTTTACTAGGATTTTTGATTTTTAGTTTGGGCGTTTTTAAGTCTTATGACACCTAGCCCAGACTGTGCACAGTCTATTAACGGCGGTTTTCTATTTCGTTTTATCACCTGCACTGGCAGAATACCTGAGGTGGAAATCATCCGCACTGAAAAAGGGAGACAGTTTCAGAAGAAGCAGAATCACTGAGTCCTGCCGACAAAGACACTGGATAGAAATCGAAGGTTGCAACATGCTTTACCCGAAAGAATATTTACAGTTCCTCAATTATACTGGAGCAAAGATTCTCGTTCCGGGGCAGACAAGTTACTTTGCACCAGTAAAGAGGTCGGTAGCGCCATCATCAGGCCGGTGTGGAGACCGATTATCAGCAAACGTCCCATCACAGACATAATTGAATTCGAATTAACATTACTGGACATAACATGTGAGCATTAATCAAAAGCACACACCAAGGGATGGACCCCACCATAGAAATGAGAAACACAAGATCACCCCATTTGATCAACTCCAGTGGGCCTCCAGTCGTAAACTAGGATTATTGAGGCGACAATCTAACCCAAGAATAACCTCAGCATCGAGTTTCGCCAAGACAAAAAACTGAAACTTTTCTGTATGCGAACTCCCCACATTCAAAGTGACCTCTGCGGTTACAAAATTTTTTCTTCCCCATGGTAGAGTTATAGAATCTACACCTGAAACCCAAAAGGGAGAAACACACAGGAACAATTTCCAAACCCCAGGCTTTAAGCAACACAAACTGATAAAACTGGCACTAGCACCCGAATCAATCATGCATAAGGCAAGAGTCATGGAACTTAGAAACCAAGGTTACGGTACAAAAAACATGTATTTACATTAAGAGGACTGTACATCCGAGTACCTTCCTGGAAATCGCTCCACGTTGATAATACCGTTGGGGAGATTTGGGTCTATTCGACAGTCTCTCATGAAATGGTCAGTTTTCCACAATAGAGCACAAAGCGTTCTCAACCTGTCTCCTCCTGGTGGCAGCAGATGCTATACCCAACACCATGGGTTCTTCTCCAAAAACCTGAGGGAGGAGGATGGTGACGAAGGTGGAAGAGGAGAATTTTTTAAAGAAGGTAAAGGATTTTGTATGGTAAAGTTCTTCCCTGAGCTGAACAGTCGACCCCCCTTCTTTTCCCTGAGTCTTCCCTTAATCTTCTTCTTTCAATAGACACAGCAGAGTTATAAATTCAACTCCGCTTCTCGGAGTTGGTGACTGACACCATATCATCTTTTACCTGCAATCCGACAGCGCCTGTGTCTAAAAAGGGTCTTCAGAAGGTTGGTCCGACCACCCAGTCAACGTGCACCATTGGCGAACTCGGAACAGTAATCTTCGCTAGTGGTGGCCCTGCTGAATAGATTAAGCAAATGGGCCACGGGTTTTATCATAAACCTACCTAAAGCTAAAAAAAAATTGGTCCACTGACTCCACTCAGGGCTTCAAAAGGTATCGCTAATGCCCAATCCTGAGGTGGCCCTGTGGAGAGACACAACAACTGCCACCTTTCAGCCTCGAGTGGGAAAATACTTTGAAGCGAAAAAATAAACTACAAGATTCCCAGAAGGTCGGAACCTGCATGATTTCCCACAAAGCGGTCAGGTAAAGCATCTTAGATTTATAATAGTACGTTAGGAAACACAAACATAGGTGGCAGTAGGACACATAAGGGGCAGAAAGTCCGGTCCCGGTTAGTTATGAGGTATTCCAGACAGCTGCAGACTTGATTAATAAAGCCCCGCCATGCCCTGAACTGATTTGCCAACTCGTCAAGCGATCATGACCGACAAGGCCCGTACTCCATATTGAATCGCCCGGGAGAGTTGACTTGGGTAATGGGCCAGGTTATAATTAAGGGACCCTGTCAGGAGCGCACGAACAGACACAGACAGTGTGAACCCTGACACTTTCCCAACACCTGTCCCAGCCTTTTGGGTGCCAACACACCTTAATAGGTCAGCCCCAACCAAAGACTAGCACTATACTGAATAGTGTGAAAACACAAGAAGCAGACAAACAATACAAACACACTATGCGGAACGTCAAAGCAATAGCCAAGCGGTAACTATCGGGACCAGTACAAAGTCAGAAGGCAGAAGAATAAACGTGATCCAAGCAGAGTAAATGTAACCAGTGAGGCACCGAATAGAGTAGGTAAGTACAGGACAGAAAAAGACCAGTATAACCAGCAAAGAGAGGAACAGAAAGCCCTTAAATTACCTCCCAGAAACTAAGGACAAAGGCAAAGGGAGGAAGAAACAGAAGACCAATAGGAAGTTATAGCTGTCAATCACATGATCAGAGGAGCCAGGTTAACTCCTGAGTGCGGGAAGATTCCTGGCCTAGGATTCGCCAGGAATCAATCAAATAGCAAGGAAGAAAACTCAGTTCACACTAGTGAACACAAATGTAACACTATGTTCAAAAACCACGCTTATGACGCAACCGGCCTGGCGCCGCGACCAAACACCAAAGCTGGGGTTCTTTCTGGCATGATCATGACACCAGCATAGTTAGACAGGGCAGTTGGGGAATGAAAAAAAAGAGTTTTTAGTAAATAGGTTTTACCAAGCAGGACACCACCCCTCCTCTATCTCCAAAACAAAAACAAAAATAAACAGCAATGCATTTGATAGTATTCTTTTATTTTGCCTACACGCTTAAAACTAATCATTGTGGTGAGAAAACCTCATTAAAACTTTTGTAATAATGCCACTCAGAGGCCCTGTCAGAAGTCTCAGATATGATGGTAAGAAAAGCACTGAATGCAGCACTCTTTATTTTCTTTAAAAAACAGACACCACATTGAAACCTATGGATTCCCACCACATCAGTGGGGTCCTGGGCACCAGTTGAAATCTGTTTTGTGACAGCCCTGCTATTAGTATATTTCTCATAAAACTAGAAATGTGTTTTTTTGATCAAGGTACCCACACTGCCCTTCAAAAGGTTTCCCACCCTGCACAAACATTTCAAAACAAGGAAGGTAAGGGAAAAACTATATTGATTATTTTATTATCCCAAACTCATTGCGACAAAATTTTCCCAAATAAAATTAAAAATCGGGGTTTTATCTTAAGTCTCTTGCTGGGGCATTCAGTAACCATGGGCGGTTCATGCATATCCCAAGAACTGGATAGTTTGGAGACTCCAGACAATGCATAATCCCAGAAAACGGGAATTTTTGGAGACCCAGATAATGTTACCCCCAGAAAGCGGGAAGTGGGAACCCAAAGTAAGTATAGCCCCCAAAAAAAGGTTAGGTGGAACCCAAATTGTGGATTCATACTCAGGACAAGAAGTAAATTTGGCTATGCCCCCCCAACAAAACACCTCCACCCCCCCGTAATAGCACACTGTAATTCTGGCGAAAAGGCCATAGCAAAAATTTATTAAAACACCACATAGTAAACATTTGAAATTGCACAAAGTAAACAAACTCCCATAACCAAACTTTTCAACATATTGCAGGTCCTTCTGGGCAGCAATAACCCCATTTCCCCTTTCCATTATCATGTCAACCCTTTTACCTTTTAGCCACTCTTCCCCCCCAAAGGGACACCAAAAGCATAAAATTTTTCCTGAGTATGTTTGGGAAATCCGGGAGCCCAACCTTTTTAATTTCCCAAAACCCGGGGCATGCCCTTGTTTCTGAAAAAACGAAAAAGTCCATATTTTACACTAACTGCCTTGACATTACTGAATACCCACTAACACATATATAACAACCTCAAGATAAGAGTAGGCGGGTGGGAACTTCAATCTGCTGTGCACACTGCCTTACTGCCAACACGCACCTCCTGCACTTCCATAAACAAACTCCCTCCTCTGATGGCTTTCTTAGCTCCACCTATCCAACTTAAAACTTCCTTTCCAATAGGTAAAACCTAGGCCCAACACAATTTCTTAAACCTCAGACTTCTTGCCCTAATCAAAGCGTGCTCCATTTAAGCTATGCCAAGTTACTCTGCTTCATTATAAGCCTAAACTTTGAAGTGAGTCTGAACAGAGTCTAAAAGGAAGGTAACACATAAATATGTTTTTTATTGAGACTGGAAGAAATGTTCTGTAAAATTTTGAAAAATAGTCTCAGTTTGGACACCTAGAAACATTAGTTTGTTCTATCTTAGACATAGAATGCCTGAAAACACTTTTCAATATTAGAGCCACCATGGCTCATGATAAAAAGTTCTTGTTGGGGTAGAATTTGTCATTAGTTGCTAATTAGCCCTGCAGTGAACCTTATAGGGGAAATTTACTACTGTACTTCATGAGAGAACTTAAATGAATGGCAATCCATTTACCACACAGACATCTTGAATACACTATAGCATGAACCAAATGAATGGAAATCAATTTACCACATATACATCTTTAATATACTACAGCATGAACCACTTCTGGTCTTCACTCTGGGGGCTGATTGGGTATTCCCTTTTGTGATATTCATATGCCAATAGTGTTAGTTCTGTATGTATTGTGGGGCTCTGTATGTACCACTTCTACAGGCAGACATGATGGAAATGGTAAGGAATATACTTTATTTTGAAAAGCCCATACACAGTGCACATAGCCACATGAGTAATAAGATTGTTATGCTTGCCTCGGTGCCAGGTATAGGTGTTTGTTATAGGTCATTGTAGATAATCCATTACTATGTAATTGTTTTATTTTCTCAGTTTTTTCCATGATACACGTAAATGTGACTTTTACTCTTAGCAACTGTATCTAGAACCTTCCTGTCATTTGCCAGGTTTCCAAAAATTTAGCTATTGGGTGTGTTAAGTGCATCAACGTCTTGGGGCAAAACCAAAGTTGTGGAAAAAAGAGGGTGGAAGGGTTTATGTGAAATTGGTCATTTGCCTCCTTCTCTGGGTGTCATAGGGACCAGACCATCACAATGAATAAGACCAAGCCTAAATATTTCTTTGTTACTTACTTTTGGCAGAAGATATCCCCTGAAATTAACATCTTGAGTGGTAGCGTGTGGCACGTTGGTTGGAAGAATATTTCCAAAACGTTGAATCTCATGGATGACGGCATCAGTATAGGGCATTTCTTTACGAGGACTCAACTGGGGCTCAGCCGACCCAACAACTTTCTCAATCTCAGTTTGGACCTTTCCTGTTTTCAACAAAAAAAAATGCAGCAATTATTGAGATTTCAGCTCTGTCATTCCTAGATGAGACTTTCGACAGACATTGAAGATTGGGATTTTAATGTGGCACAAAAAAAAGAGCTCTAAAGCATTAGGGTTTGGCAGTAAGAAAAATAAAAAAGCCCTGTGCGCTGATAAGAAACAGCAGAGAGTGACTCACCCTCCCGGGCCCGGGGGGGCTGGGGAGTGGGTTTGCATAGCAAAACCTTTCTTAAACAAGCGGGGATAACTCCTAAACCTTGAAAGGAGAAAAAATTTTTAGCAAAAGTATTGGGAAATTTTTATTGACTGTTGCTTAATTTTTTTAAAAAAAGCAAGAAAAGGAAACCCCCCAGTTTTAAAACCTTTCGCCAAATACTTCAGGGAAGTCACCAACAAAGATGCACACTTGAATTGGCATTAAATAATCAGATACTGTAATTTTGTAATAGGGCCAGGTATTTAAATTAAAAAAAAAAAAAAAAAAAAAAAAAACTGAACTAAAGAGGGAAACACAGGAGTAAAATACCATTTTGGTATTTATGAAAGAAAACTGGGGGCTGTAATTTAAGTGATGATTTATCACATATGTTCTATCCAAAGACATTTTTTTTAATGTTTTCACAGGGTCTGAGTTCCCTCAAATTTCTATCAGACGTAGTAGATGTTAATTGTTTTCAAAAGGTTTTAATGGTAAAAGCTATTTTGATTTGAAGATGTACATTGTTGGAGAATAATTCTGAGTTTGATAAGGTTCTTTTACTCTGTTCAAAAAAGTTACTTAAAGAAATTATATCAGTTTCCAAATTTTTCTGCAGAGTGAGCAATAGGAGTATATACTTTCACACTAAGGTCACATGATGAAAAAATGTCTAGGTCTAAAATTCCTTTGTTGCCCTGAAACCCAAAAAGAGCGCCCCTTTCATTTTTCCAGAGCACTATATGAAAAAAGGGGGGCTCTGATTTGGTTGTTTTTGGACAACAAAATGAAAATTTTTACCAAAACAGTTTAAATGGGCCCAAGAACTTTTTTTTCACAAAACAGGCTCATAGAAGCCATTCAGAATATCCAATGCCCCCTTCACTTAGCCATC
>JAODAL010081726.1:0-11808 GCA_025379985.1 Phyllomedusa bahiana | reverse complement strand
CTGCCCTGCCCTGACCTTCTTGCCTGCCCCCGACTACGAGCCTGACTGCGATTCTGTACCTCGCCTACCCTTGGCCGCCACCGCAGGCAAGCCCGCCAGTGGTAGTGACCTGGTGGACTCCCGCCGCAGCAAGTCCATCCTGCTTTGCGGCGGGCTCTGGTGAATACCGGGACCCACTTAGATTCCACTCCCTGGTGTGGGCTTACGCCATTGCCTGCGGTGGTCCAGAGGATCCACCTCCAGACCGTTACAACTACTTCCTCCTCAAACATGTCTGCCCCTCACCTCCTGTCTCTTTCCCCCTCCTTGTAGATTGTAAGCCCTCGCGGGTAGGGTCCTCTCTCCCTCTGTCGTACCAATTGTCATTAATCACTTATCATTGTACTCGTTTGATCTATGTTATGTATGTAACCCCCTGAATGTACAGCGCCCTGGAATCAATGGCGCTTTAAAATACTTAATAATAATAATAATAATAATTGTGTTATAGGACCATATATATAGACAGGCAAGGCTTTGATGAGGCTATAGGGGCTATATATAGGCAGGCAGGGCTTTGGGGAGGCTATATATAGGCAGGCAGGGCTTTGCGGAGGCTATATATAGGCAGGCAGGGCTTTGCGGAGGCAATAGGGGCTATATATAGGCAGGCAGGGCTGTGGGGCCATATATATAGGCAGGCAGGGCTTTGGGGAGGCTATAGGGGCCATATATATATGGCAGGCAGGGCTATAGGGGCAATATATATATGCAGGCAGGGCTATAGGGCCATATATATAGGCAGGCAGGGCTATAGGGGCTAGATATATAGGCAGGCAGGGCTATGGGGCTAGATATATAGGCAGGCAGGGCTATAGGGGCTAGATATAGGCAGGCAGGACTATGGTCCACTATTTTGAACTGTTGGTTAGTCACTGAGTGGCTACACTTACTGTGTAACAGTCCTTCACTGACTTATAAAGTTGTGGCTGCCTGACTACAGCGCTGTTATCGGCGGCTGCTGCTCGGCCCACCCCTTACTCCGCTGCATGGCGCCGTCTTCTGCTGAGCACATGACCACAGGTGCCGCACAGCTACATGCCTCAATTCTGTCCACTGAGCGCCCGTATGTTTCTCCTATGTGGCACGCGGACACGCTGGTAGAGTCGGAGCAGTCACAGACTGTGACTGTCTCTGACTGCTTCGACTCTACCTGCGTGAATTGAGGCACGTAGCTGTGCGGCACCTGTGGTTATGTGATCAGCAGGAGACGGCGCCGCACAGCGGAGTAAGGGGCGGGCCAAGCAGCAGCAGCCGCCGATAAAAGCGCTGAAGTCAGGCAGCCACAACTTTATAAGTCGGTAATGTTTGTGTGCCCCCCACGTGAAAGGCAGAGGTGGCGCCCTAGCCCATCGCCTACCTCTGCCTACCCAACGTCCCAGCCCTGAGTCAGGGCCACCTTTACATAATAGGCAGGTAGTCAGGTCCCCCTTTACATAGTAGGCAGGTAGTCAGGTCCCACTTTACAAAGTATGCAGGTAGTCAGGGCCCCCTTTAGATAGTAGGCAGGTGGTCGGGGCCCCCTTTACATAGTAGGCAGGTGGTCGGGGCCCCCTTTACATAGTAGGCAGGTAGTCAGGGCCCTCTTTACATAGTATGCAGTAGTCAGGGCCCCCTTTACATAGTATGCAGGTAGTCAGGGCCCCCTTTACATACTAGGCAGGTAGTCAGGTCCCTCTTTACACAGTATGCAGGTAGTCAGGGCCCTCTTTACATAGTATGCAGTAGTCAGGGCCCCCTTTACACAGTATGCAAGTAGTCAGGGCCCTCTTTACATAGTAGGCAGGTAGTCAGGGCCCTCTTTACATAGTAGGTAGGTAGTCAGGGGCCCCTTTCTTATAAAAAGAAAACAAATAAAAAAAACTTCACCTCTCTCCCGCTCCTCGATGTGACGTGCTGCCCGCCGGCCTACCAGGGTGAATGGCGGACGTCGGGCAGCCCCAGGAATCGAGAACATTAGTCCTCTACCCCCATGCCCTGTCTCTGAACACCCGGGACACAGGACCCAGGCATTCGAGGCAGGATGCAGCAGTTGGGCCCCGGGTAGTGCCGGCATTACCTCCGGGGCCCACCGAGGAGTCGGATTCCTCGGTGGGCCAGCCCGAACTTGCACACAGGCTCTGCAGACTGTATATTACCTCTATACAGTGACCATATAGTGGTAAATACCAGTTGTACACAGGCTCTGCTGACTTTAGATTACCTCCATTCAGTGACCATATAGTGGTAGAACCAGTATACACAGGTTCTGCAGATGTTTAAATGATTACAGTGCAGTTACATCTGGTGACTCACTGGAGACATGACTGGAGTTGTTCTTTCTCCTTTCTTCTGCATCCTGTTTAGACTGCCATGGTGACTTCTCCTGGTCACCACTCATCCATGCAGAGTTTACCAGACAAACATCAGAATTCTAATTTTTCCAACACTTCCCTACATGTGCTCCCCCTCTATACAAACTGTACATGGGGTGATAGGTGGGGAGGTTATGGGGTGATAGGTGCTGGTGAGGAGGTTATGGGTTGAAAAGGAGAGGAAAGTGATAGGTGGAAGTTATGGGGAGTTTGTGTCTGTGGGGTGATAGGTGGGGGTTGTATTTTTGTTATGGCACTAGGATACATAACACAATGGTGGGAAGGGCAGAAGAGGGGGTACAGAGCACACATTACAATCTACTGGGGGGGGGGGGGAAATCAAACCCCCGAGAGATTGTGATCTGTGCCCCCCCAGCATCAAATTGTGCAGATTGAACTCCGTACACGGCACCCCCAGAAGATCAGTCTTTTGCATAGTCTTCAGAGGGTGTAGATAGGAGTTAAATAGATAAGTAGATAGGAGTTAAGTACTGTAATTTTTTTAAATGTTTTTATTTTTATACAGGTTTCCCCTTTGAACTACTTTAGACTCATTGGATTATGTCAGACCAGCGATGGATTGGTCTCTTTAATAAAATGTTTAGTGACGGTTGCTGTTGGGCTTTTTTATCAGTTTTTTTTACCTTCATTTATTTTCAGTGTTAGTAATTAAGGTGTCTTACAGATACCTCTCCATTACTATTGCTCAGACTTGGTGTCAGTCAACGGTGCTTTCTGTCACCCCAAGGCTGACCCTAACCCCCTGTCACTATTACCCCAGTACCTAATGCAACAGGGGTACTGGGAAGAGCTGGGTAACCATCGGAAGTGGACTCTCTAATGTGATTGTCTGCTTCTGGGGCGGCTGCAGCTGGTATTTTTATGGTGGGAATGGTCCAATATCTATGGACCTTCCTATTCTGATAGTATTAGGCTGAAGTTGTCAGTTTTATCTTGGCTTGTTATGGAAAATGGAGGGACCCCATGTCATTTATTTTATTTATTTATTTTTAAACAATTTATTGAGAATTCAGAAATGGGCAACTACTTTAATGATTACAGTGGATGCCCATGGTTAGATGCTCAATACATAAATATTTTTCAGCAAAAACTGAAGTAGAGACACCCTCCATTTTACCAGACAGGGTTCCCAGTGTGTGTTTAATAGTTCCAGAATGTATACGTTTAAATAGTAAAAAAAAATAATTCAAACCCACATCTATCACAGATACATTTTTCTTACATGACAGTCAATGAATAACATATTTAAAAGTATGGCCTTATGCTTTAAAACTTTTTTTGTTTACACTTTATGAATGTATCAGTAATACAGTGGGCTGCAAAAGTGTTCATATCCCTTGAAATGTTTCTCATTTTTAAACATTATAGCCACAAACCTAAATGTATTTTATTGATATTTTATGTGATACAATGGAATGGTTTACATCAAAGCATATTCCTGTGTTAAAATGACCCAGTCAGTGTCCAGACCTAAATCCCATTGAGAATCTGTGCCAGGACTTAAAAATTGCTGTTCACAAACGTTCACCAACCAATCTGAGCTAAAGCTATTCTGCAAAGAAGAATGGGCAAAAATTGTAGCCTGTAGATGTGCAAAGCTGATAGAGACATCCCCAACAGACTGCAGCTGTCAATAAAGGTGGTCCTACAAAGTCCTTACTCCAGGGGCTGAATACATATTCATGCTAAACTTTTCAGGTTTTAAATTTGTAAACAGTTGGAAAAGCATGTATCATTTTCATTATACTTTGCAAATACTTGTAACTTTGTTGCTCTAGGTGTATAAATACTTTTGCAACCCACTATATATGAATAATTCAATATGTCCCAATATGCTCCCTTAATACAATAAAAACTCATACTCACCTTCTTCCTCACCTCTGTTCCAGCGCTGACTCTGCTCTTTCTCCCTATTCCACTGTTTACTTCCACTGGCAGGGGTTGAACGTCACCAGTACAGCCCTTAGTTAGTATCGTCTTCAATAAAGTGTGTTCTTCATTTTGGAATTTATACCCGGAGCACGAGTGCTAGAGTTTCTCTCAAATCCATTAGTTAGTTTCTGCAGCAAATTTGTCCCATGTGCATTCACTCATGGGCACTTATGATGATACATACATAAAGGAGGATTCTGCTGTTTATTGGCTTCAGCGGGAAAAGGCAAAATGTGCACACAAATCTGCAGGGAAACCTTTACTGTGAACTTCGGCTTCTCCCATTATAGTCAATGTGGAAATCTGAATACCTTTGCAACTAACCTGCAACCAAATTCATGCAAAAATCTTCAGGCAATTTGCCCTGTGTGAACGGTGGTGAAACTAGCAGGGGGACCCGGCGGCATGATCGTCCAGGAGAGGTGGTAGGCCTCTTGGGTGCCTATGTGGCGCTCAGATGGTGTGTGCTCAGATCCTGAACCTGCGGCATTCGCAGTGAGAACCAGACAGGCTACAATGGGTTTATCTAGCTCCTATCCTGGTCATTTAACCACTTAGGTGCTGCAATCAATAACGTCTGTGGCATCTAGGTGGTTAACAGATAGCGAGGGCTCTCTCTGTCACACATGGACACCCCTGTAATGTGATTGCATGGTGCCCATGTCTGCCATAACAGTTGGAGGGCAAATGATGGCCTCTGGATCTGTCTGTCATGTACACTCCTCGGTTTAAATAATGCATTATCTGTATTCTGCAGGTTGATACGATTCCGGCAATACAGTGCTGCGGCGGTAATGGTGCAGCAGTGCCATTTTGTGCGACCAATAACTTTTTTGCACTTTCCCCTATGCACCTGAGTAATGATGCATTTTTGCGGGCTGAAGTGTACTTTTTCTTGGTACCATTTTGGGATCGATGCAACTTTTTGATTACTTTTATTCCAATCTTTAGGGGATGAGAAATGACCCCCCCCCAAAAAAAACCAACACAATTGGTTTTCAATGTACAGGATAAATTATTTTTATTTTTTAAAATATCTGACTTTTATGTACTTGACAAAATCAATTGTTTTTTTTGTTTTTTTTATGATAAAATGGCATTACTAAGTGTAAAAAAAATGTAAAACAGTTATCCCTTCATTGGATTTAAAAAAAAAAAGTAAAAAACAAAGTGTAGAAAATAAAATAAAAATAATAAAAGAAATATTTAATAAAAAAGAACAGTGCATACATTACACACACAAGAAAACCCTACACATATTAGGTATCCACAAGACTGTAATAACCTGTCGAATTAATCTAACAAGTTATTAAGTGTGAAATAAGAAGGGTGTAAAAAAAAAGTAAAAAAAACAAATAAAAAAAATGTCTGCAATAATATATAAGTGAACTTAAACTATTCTCCCAAAAAGTACAACTTGTTCTAAATAAAACAAGGCCTCATACAACTGCGTCATTGAAAAAATAAAAAATTTACGACTGTTGAAACGCAAGGAGTCAAAAACTAAAAAAACGTGCTGGAGGCACCTCTTTTATGACATGTCGCCCTATATGTTTAAATGTTGCATTATAGGGGTTGTCTCATCTCAAAGTTTCGTCTGATGCATGAATGAAATAATGCTGCTTTGCTCTGTCACTTCCTTGTCAAGCTGTCTGTAATTAGCATATGAGCTCCATGTATTCAGACCTCTGCTAATTAGATAAATCTCATGATGTCAGGACCAGGGAAGTTTCTGAGTTAAAGTAAACAGCAGTAATTACTGGCTTTTGTCTGAAAGATCAGATAACAAACAAGCTCTCACTGTCTGGAGTTCTGTGCTGCATGACCTGTTTGATGACATCACTCCCTGCTATCAGATAGAACAAACAGCAGGGTGGGGAGAAGTACACAGAAGAACTTGGGGAACCAGAGAGAGCACAGGAGGTGAGAAAATCACGTGTAGCTTCTTAACCCAAAAAAATGAACAACGCAATATATTTGGAAAACAGCTTTATTTAGTTATCCCAACATGTTGAAAGCGAATCTGTGTAGCAAGACACCCCCCCTGTTTAAATTAGTAAAGCATTACAATGTAGCACAATTTGTATCCCAGCATCTTCTATACATTGGTGCTTACATTGGTGAGTCGTTACAGGTTTCCATTCCACTTTATTAAGATGAAATTTTCTCTTAATCTTAATAAACTATAATTCTAATCTAAACATTTTTATTTGGATTCAGGAGATCATTGCTGTGACTACTGTGGAATGCTGTGCTGCGCTAGGGATACTTGGTTCATTACTCTGTACATACAGAAATTTATTACGGCTTCCTGTGCCATTTCCTTTACCAGAATGTAGGAAATCTCCCCTACATTGTACTTTTCCAGCCATTTCTATTTGCTTAAAAAACTCAGTTACTAATAAGGATGTTCATTGCGTTTTCATGTTTTTCTGTCCCAACTTTTACAAGAAACCATGTAACCATACAATTCCTAATAGACTAAGGATGCTCTATTTTACTTGAAAAACCCCATAGTTTTCTCAGATTCTGAGACTTTCCCGCACAGATGATATGGTCTCAAATCTCAACATCTTTACTTAGAGCTTCCTGCTCCAGACTTTCAAAAATAAAGCTGCATTTTTGGCTATGTCCAGACAAAAGGAATTCAACATAGATTCAAAGTCAAAGGGCGACATGTATGATTGGGCTTTCCGCCTGTTTTCAGGCGTATTCTGCGCCTCCCGGCCCGAATCCCGCTGTCAGACTCAGGGATGCGGTGTTAGGCACAGTGTTCGCCACTTTCAGCTGCGCCCCGCATGAAGGGGCAGGCAGTGGGCGCGGTGTGGGAGCGGGGTAGGCGTTCCGGGGCGGGACGCGGCGCGCTCGTATACTCCGAGGCATGTAGGATGGCGAGTCGGCAAAGCGAGGCGCGTGCAGGCTCGGCAGCTCCGACAGGCGCTGGGGTTTATTTTTGGGCTAAATGCTCCGGCGGAGGCGAAGTGAAGCAGGATCGGAACATGCGAGGAAGCAGATAGAAGATCGCGACCCGAAATTTTCTGCGGTCCGCTCGTGCAGCAGGAGTATGTTTCCGAAAAAATCGCCTTTATAAAGGGGGAAAAAAACAGTGTCAGAAAAGAGCTAAACGAAAAAAATAAAAAAATTAAAAAAAAAAATCACTTTCCAAAACTCTAGAACGGCGAAAATATCAAAATTATGTATTGAAAATTGGGGGGGAAAATCAGTATTCAAATTCTAAAACCTATTCTCTTTTGGTCGGCAAAAAACGGCCCAATCGAATAGGAGGACAGTGAACATTAAAACCTATGGGGAAGGATTGCCAATAAAATCCACGGGGGGGGGACTTTTCAAAATACAGTAAAATGGTGAAAAAAGCTGATTGGTGGCTGGGGGGGGCTTGGCTAGCTGGCCCTCAAAATGGAGCGACAAAGCCCCATTATTCTATGGAGCAAAATTGCCCAATGATATTAAAGGCGGGACAGTTAAAAATACATTAAAAATGAGAAACGAGCGATTGATTGAAGCGGGGGGCTCGCCCAGCTTACCCAATCAGAGCGCGAGCTACTTTCTCATAGAGTTCTATGGAAAAAAAATTTTCAGAGCGCGCTCTGGATTGGTAAGTTAAAAGAGGCGCCCTTATTTGGACCCAATGGGGGAGCGAGCGACGCTCCTATGGGTTTTCTAATGCAAAACTGAAATAAAATTAATGGAGGAAATTAATTTAACATCAGAGTTGTACCGTGTGTATATAAAAAAGAAAGATAATTGGGGGGGTAACAAAAAAAAAAAAATTAAAATCAATAAACATTTTACTTTTTTTTTGCACCCTACTATTGATCCTTGGGGTAAAGAAATACCATCGGGCCAAAAATTCTCCATCCCCGGGTTTCCCCTTCTGTGATTGCTACCGGCCCAAAACTCTTCCCTGCAGATTTGGACACAAATATCTTAGAATCCTCAATTTCGCAACTCCTTCTTTAGGTAAAATGTCCCCTCGTTAGCGGTCATACGTCCCCTAGATAGAAAGCTATTAGGCCCCCTGCAGTTAGGTATATATGTCCCCTCAATTAGGCAGATGTATATAAAGGTCCCCATCAGTAAGGCAGGTATATAGATATTGTAGAGCACCTATCAAATAGAAGGTCTACCACACGTTAATTTAAAAGAACGTAACTTTACTAAATATATCAAAAATTCAAAAAAAACGAGAAAAAAATGACAGGGAAATACACAGATGCGTAGCTTCACTTTACGCCATAAAAGTTATAGTTCAAAGAAAAGG
Source organism: Phyllomedusa bahiana (assembly GCA_025379985.1). Lineage (NCBI taxonomy): Eukaryota > Metazoa > Chordata > Amphibia > Anura > Hylidae > Phyllomedusa > Phyllomedusa bahiana. The sequence goes on along the minus strand of JAODAL010081726.1, from coordinate 3,180 downwards.
TAGGAAACCCCCTAAAATACATCAAATCACATAAATACTGTTACAAATAATATAAAAATAGTAAGTGTATCCCTGCCCTTAAAAAGGAAACGACCAAGTGCTTCATTGGAAGAGGGAAAAAGGGAAGCCGCCCCCCAAGGCGTTTCGCAGTGCGCTTCGTCGGGGGTAGACCCCCAAAGGGGACATGGTATTTAGTAAAAAAGCCTAGATGGAGAGCCTGCCTTTTTTTTTAAAAATTTTGCCCAATAATGTGTCAGAGAGAGTGATGACAGCACTAAGCACCAAGTGTTAAGTTAACCCAGCCGGAAGCACAAACCCTCGTTGATCCCGGGTTTTTTTAATCGCCTACATAGCGAGATATACCGGGTTCAAAATGTTGTGTCCGCATGGCCTCATCCCCGGCATGCGACCCGGTGAAAATGGTATGCCCTATCAAAAATGGTCCCTGTGGGATGTCCATCTGGATGTGCGAAACCTCCACGCACGCGCAGATCAACATGCCCGGCTAAGGACTCGTTATCAATGACTGAAATTTTCGGCAGTCTGTTTCTGCATTTTAAAGGTAACCATGTATAAATAAAGTGCTAGGTAAGTGAGAAGTGAAAAACAAAAATGATGGGGAGAAAAGTGGTTTATAACATTGAATTGGTGAAAAAAAATGACAAAGTGAATGCAGTGAACAAGTGATTTTATTATACATAATTTAAGCATTGCACTAAACATTTATTTTTTTAAAGTGCGTCATGCTAATAGCCCTATGTGAGTGTATACTATAATACATACGATACAAGTAAGTATATATATATATACTTAAACCTAAATGTAATCAAATAAATATATGACCAATAAAATGGAAATTAAATAATCATGTGAAATATGTGTATAAGTATATGACCAAATTGAATGGAAATTAAACGTGTATATTTTTAGTAGAATAAATATAAAAGATAAGGACTTGTTAAATAACCAAAATCTATACAAAAATATATACAAAATAAAATACAAAAATGTGCAGATTTTACGTAGGTGTATTATACATGTATGTCCATAGGTAAAGAAAGGTGCGAGTGCTGTCCAACTGTATTGAAATATGACTCTATATATAGGAAAAAAAAAACAAAAAACCAGGTCCAAAAACGGCTGGCATAGATGGTACAGATGTATGTCCATAGGTCAAGAAAGGTGCAAGTGCTGTTCAACTGTATTCATATATGATTCTATATATAGAAGGAAAACAGGTCCAAGGGGCTGACATAGATGGTACAACTAGGATAAAAAATATGGAATTAATATATACATACAATAACTATATAAAATACACTTAAAAACCAAACCAAAGCAGAAATATTGGAAAGAAAAAGACAAAAAATGTTTCATTTCAAGAATGGAGCTAAATTACGTTGTTCGTTTAAACCTCTAGGTTGGACAGTATCTAATGTAAAAATCCATCTCACCTCACGTTGGGCCAAAATGTTTTTCCAATTTCCACCTCTTGAGTCAAATAGGACACGGTCAATTCCCCTAAATCGTAATCCCGTAGCGTCACAATTATGTTTTTCCTTGAAATGTTTGGGAATCGGGTGTAGGAATCCGTATCCACAGAAGTATTTGCAGCTTCAATTCCCAAGATGTGTTCCCGAATACGTTTTCGGAATTGTCTAGTAGTCATGCCACATTTCGTGAGTCCACACGGGCAAATTTGGCCCCAGTAGATTACTCTTCTGTTGCACAGGAAATGGTATTTTGTGATCTTGAAATTCTTTCATTGGAAGAGTTCCCAAAAATTTTATCCGTTGTATCCAAATTGCTACATGCTTTACATTTTCCACTGGGGAGCACCCCATTTTTACCTTTTGATCCAATGGATTTTCAGGGCTGGTCCGGGATAATAACTTTGACCAGCAGATCCTTCAAGTTCCGGGATCTTCTTATGTGATTGTTGGATTTTCTGGTAGGTATTGTTGCAGAGCATCATAATCTTCAAAATATCCCAATATTTACATTTAAAAATTTTGTACATTGCATGATGTTGAGGTGGGAAAGGGGTAATGAATTAAACATTCATCAGCCATTTTGTTTTTGGATTTCCTGAAAAAGGTCATTGCGTTTTGTATCTTTGGCTCTGGTGTATGCATCTTCTATAACTTTTTTGAGTAACCCTTTCCTTGAAACTTTGGGTTTTAAATTTAAAATTTCTCTTGTTCAAAAAAGTTTTCTAGAGAACATTTTTTCTAATTTTAGAAAAAGACCAAAAAGGTATACTGTTGATCAAAAGTTTCGGTGAGTGCCTTCCTGTTTAATTTTGCAATTTTATTACACATGCTTTAATTTTTTTCTGACTCACAATTTCTTTCTATTTCGGGGGGATGCCTACCTTCAATTAAAGGTACAGTATGGGGGCGGCATGCGGCCCCCTCGTAATATCTTTTTGGGTTTTTGGGGGAAAGGTTAATTTTCTGTGTTGACCCCAATTCCCGTAGAGAAGGTCCGTTTGGGGAAGGTATATTGATGATATCTGTTTATTTGGGCAGGGGACAACGAAGAATGAAGACATTCATGAATACCTTTAAACTAATCCCCATTAAACTGAAATTTTAAAATTTAAAAAAGGCAATCACATGGATTTTTGGATATTTCTTTTGATGTGTGAAAAAGGCTTTGTTTCAAGTTTTACGAAAAAATACAGCTACCAACCGCGTTACATGCTTCTTCAGCACACCCGAAAGATTTAAACATATACCCGTTGGGGTCGTTTCAAGAATTAGGAATAGTTCTCTGAAAACTTTTTTTTTTTTTAAAACAAAAGCAATTGAATTAAACAAAGTTCAAGGAAAGGGGTTTTTCTCAAAAAAAGTTATAGAAGTTTCATAACCCCGAGCCAAAAAGATACAAAAACGCAATGACCTTTCAGGAAATCCAAAAACAAAAAAAGGCGATGAGAGGGTTAGTTTCTTTTCCCCCTTTCCCTCCAACATCATGCAATGTACAAAATTTTATGTAAATATTGGGATATTTTGAAAATTGATGATGCCCTGCAAAATTCCTACCCGAAAAACAAAAAATCACTATAGAAGATCCGGATTTAAGGATCTGCTGGTCAGAAGTTATTATCCCCGGAACTCGCCCTGAAAATGCTTTTTGGGTCAAAAGGAAAAAATGGGGGTGCCCCCCATGTGGAAA
>JAODAL010081725.1:0-11808 GCA_025379985.1 Phyllomedusa bahiana | reverse complement strand
AAGTCGTCTGGGGAGGGTTTTTGTGGTCCCCCGTGTGTAGGGGTTGGAAAGCAGCCCCCGGCCTTGGGAGCCCCCAAACCTCTTTCCCTTATACAGAGGACCCTGACCTGACCACGGATCACTGAGCTGCTGATGGAGAGGGGGACGGGGAATGCTGGGCCCTTTATACATAACACAGGGGAGGATGGGCCCGGTGAGAGGTGAGGGGAAGGGCGGGACATTTTTACAAAATTACAGGGGTTAAAGGGGTCTGGATGATGGGATCCTTGTTTTGTCTTTTTTCCCTAAAAGGGTGTCGGGAAATGTTGCTGTCTATGTCTCCTTGGAGGAGGGGGTGTACATAAAAGGGAAAAACAGGGTTTTGTACCACGAGGTCATGATGGAGGATCCCGGCCGCGGACATCAAAAAGGGGGAGAAAGATTGGGGACCCCAGCAGGAAGGGGGATTTCCCCACCCAAAATCTCTATCTCCCTTTCTCTGTCTCGTCTTCTTGGAGAATTCCCATTTTCATGGGGGCCCATATATGAAAATATGGGACAGATTTTTCCCGCAGCTCATGTACCCTTTCACTTGTGTTTCCCTACAGGGGGACCCAGTAGGGGGAAATCCAGCAGAGAGATTTTCCCCGTCATCGGGACCCCCAGGACTGTCCAGAGGGTTTTTGTCCCAGGGGAGTCATCGGGGTAGAGGGGCTAAAGTCTCCTCTAAAATGTTCAAAATGGAACAACCTGCACAAATTTTCATTTGGTTTTGTCTTTTTAGGGGAAAATCTGATTGATTTTAAAGGGTTTGAGGTTTTGAAGCAGAAGAGATGGACGCCCCGAGGGAATCCTCGGGTTTAGATGAGCCCTATTCCCCCATCTATTTTGGGGGAAGGGGAAACCTCCTGCAGAACAGATGAGTTTAATAGTTTTTTGGGGGGGCCCTGTTTGTTGATCTGTTGCTGTACTGAATTGTTCCATATGTAAATTTCAGGGAAGATCTAAACTGATACTAAAGTGAAGGCTGAAGAAGAAAAGTTGAGGAGCAATGACCCGAGGATGAGTGACGTAAAGGAGGGATCCCAGAAGATGTGACCCAGGTGAAATAGTAATGAAAAACAGAGGTTTCTTCAGGGATCCCGGAACGCTTGAATTCTTTAGTGAAAATTTGGGTTTCAAAAAGGGCCCCGGAAACCTTTATTTCGATTCTGTGGAAAACCTCGCTTTTTTGTCTATTCCAGCAATCCTTTGGGGATTTCTCTATAACATGGGCCCGGTGACTGCAGGCCCTACAGGAAACCCCATCGTCCGTTTAAAGAGTTCAGTGGGGGAAAGTGCCTTTTTTTCTCATGAAAGTCTTGGTTTTTTGCCAAAGATGAGATTGTCACTAAAAACCCGATGGGGTCCACTTTTATTAAAGTGCTGCCCCCTTGGGATTGAAGGGGCCAGATTTTGTGGGCAGAGGACAAAAGCTGATTGTCAGACAAGGTTTTGATTCAGAATTTATCAAGTCCAGGTTTTTGTTATAAAAAGTGATTTAGTGAGGTAGGAGGTAGAATCCGGGGGCTGGGTCACTGATACGTTACAGGGGTTATACAAGGATTTATAAGGGTGCAGTCCAACAGGCAGGTTCTCAAATGTAAGGAGTAAAATAAAAGAGAAAAACACACCCGTGAAGTCCCTTTATTTTCTCCAGCGAGGGCCGTTTTGTGCAGCACAGACAGCAGCGGGGACAGGGGAGAGGGGACTTAAAAAGGTCCCCGGTAGGTTGTTTTTGGTACCAAATTGGGGGGAAAAAAAGAAAATATTAAGTCAGTCACCCAAATTTTGCAAGTTCTCCACCCTTTAAAAAGATGAGAGAGGCCCTTTTAATAACATTAAAAGGTCGACCTCAACTATTAAGAGACAAAAAAGAGAAAACAATTTCCCAAAAAACCCATTTTTTCCCATTTGGGAAAAAAATTTATTGCAAATTTTTGGTGGGAAAAAAAGTATTTTGGGCAAACCTACAAACAAGCAGGGGTTTCTGGCTCTAAAAGACCCGTAACTTCTTCCTTTAAAAGGGGTCCTCTGTCCCTTTTCCTTTTTTACCCGTAAATAATGGCTCCTGGGTTTTTTAAAATTTTTTTCAGTATAAAAGCCCCCGTCCACAACCTCAAACGGACACTCCAAAATCCACTATGGGTGAAAACCAAATAAACTGTCGGGAAAGGGCACCAGAAACAAAATTGTAACCCTGCACCAACTGGGGAGATGAATCTGCAAAAGGAAGCAAGGTTGGTGTGGAAGAAAAACAAAATGTGGGGGGCAAAAATTAGAAAAAAGGAAGACATACAAGACCCCCTGTAATTTCCTCGATCTGGGGGGTCTATGCGATGATCACAAGAACAGTGAGCAAAAAAACCCAGAACCCCACGGGGGGACCCAGTGGGGCCCGCAGAGAAACTGGGACCCAAAAGTAAGAAAAAGGGGTACCCTCAGTAACACACTACACCGCCAGGGACTCAGATCCTGCAGTGCCAGACGTGTCCCCCTGCTTAAGCCAGTACATGTCCGGGCGCATCTGAAGTTTGCTAGAGAGCATTTGAATGATCCAGAAGAGTCTTGGGAGAATGTCATAGGGTCAGATGAAACCAAAGGAGAACTGTTTGGTAGAAACACAACTCGTCGTGTTTGGAAGAGAGAGAATGCTGAGTTGCATCCAAAGAACACCACACCTACTGTGAAGCATGGGGGCGGCAACATCATATTTTGGGGCTGTTTCTCTGTAATGGGACCAGGGCGACTGATCCGGGTTCATGAAAGAACGAATGGGGCCATGTATCGTGAGATTTTGAGTGCAAACCTCCTTCAATCAGCAAGGGCATTGAAGATGAAACGTGGCTGGGTCTTTCAGCATGACAATGAGCCCAAGCACACCGCCAGGACGACGAAGGATATTGGCATTGGTATGAAGCATTCCAAGGTCCTGGAGTGGAAGCCTGGCCAGTCTCCAGATCTCAACTCCCAATAGAAAAACCTTTGAGGGAGTTGAATGTCCCGTGAGTTGTTGCCAAGCGCCAGCCCCAAATCATCACTTGCCGCGTCTAGATCTCTGCATGGAGGAATGGGCCAACATACCAGCAACAGTGTGTGCCAACCTCCGGGTGAAGACCGAAAACGTCTGACCTCTGTCATAGCCAACAAGGATATAGAAACAAAGTATTGAGAGGAACCTTTTTGTTTATTGGCCAAATAACTTTTATTTTCCACCATAATTTGCAAATAAATTCTTTCCAACTCGCTGACAATGGGATTTTCTTGGTTTTGTTTTTCTCATTTTCTCTCTCATAATTGAGAGGTCGACCCTATGATGTCAATTAACAGGTCTCTCATCTTTTTAAGTGGGAAGAACTGCAAATGGTGCTGACTAAATACTTTTTTCCCTTTTCCCCCATTGTAGTATAGCACACAAATTTGTTTGACACAACACCATATATTTTGCATATTGGGACATTTGCATCTTTTGATTTATGGTTTTTCCATATAGAATTTTTTGGTTCATTCCCTGAATAGGGACATTCTAAGGGTCGCTATATGCTTTATTCATGGGGGGTCACTCCTTTATGGCCGGTGCTCAGGGTTTTGGGTTTAGGGGTAGATTAGAGTACAATTAAAAAATTTGAAAAAAATTAAATATCAGCCGCCCTGTTTCCTTCAACGTAACTCGTAGTGTTTTGGACCTTGGTGCAGTAAATGGTATGAAGAAAAAAACGATCAAACAACTTTACATAGCTATGACGCGTTTCACGTCTGCCCGATACTGAGGACACTACTTTTAGAGTCTAAGGGCCACATGTATGAACCTGTTTAGGTCTAAAAACTAATTTTTTTGCCCACTAGGTTACTATGTGAAAAAGATTGAATTTTAATACCTAAAACAGTATTCATACATGTGTACCCTAATTATCTGACCGGTGTGGTTTAACCCCTAATCGACTAGTTGGTATAAAAAAAGTAACTACATTAGAAAAATGATAATATATATATATATATACAAATTATATTATTAGAGAACTCAACATGTATATAGTAAGTATGTTCCCACAATGAGATCAATGTTCAACCAGACCCTTATATGGATACAGCATTTACCCTTAGTGAGAATCCAACTAGATGCACTTTAGCTTCACAAATTTTTGATTCGGATGCTTTGTTGGAGACTCAAACTAATATGAGTTTAAAGAAAAAAAATTTTTTGAACTGGAGACATTTATGACTAAATAAATCAAGATATGGTGGGATAGCGTTACCTTACAGTCATAGAAAATGGTCCCAAGAGGCCTACGTATCCATTTGTGAAACAACTTTCTCTTTTTTCACTAAAACAATTGAAATCGGAGAGAATTCATAGATAGAATATCGACGACACTGATGTTATATATAAACGTTTTAAAAATTTGGATTTTTAACCGGTAAACTCTCGAGTTCCATTTATGGAGCAATTTCAAACCATTGTGACATAAGAACTTAGTGATTTACATAGTGGTGTTATCTCAGGAGAATCAAATATTACTAAATTTGAAAGAATAGCGATAGATGAGATTAAAAATAATCCCTATATAGTTGTACAAAACTCAGACAAAGGGGGATATATTGTCATCTTGGACAGTGATCTTTACTTTATGGTGATCACAAAAATGCTGGAGGATAGCAATAGTTATCATAAGTTACATACAGATCCAACTAATAATTTTCCCAGCAACTAAATAAACTTATTGATGGTGTAGTAGTGGTGTCTTTAATACTATATTTGCAGACAGTCTTAAAGTCAAGTTTCCTATAATTCCCATTTTCCACGCTCTTCCCAAAGTCCATAAACAACAATTTCCTTCCCCTTGAGATCATCACGGGAATCGGTTCCCTTTTTAAAAGAATTAGCAATTGGTTGGACCAACATCTCCAACCTGAAGCATGGTTTGCCCTGGTTACAATCGGAATTCAAAAGATGTTTTTTTGATTGCATGGATAGTGTCAAATTGAAATTGTCCCTTTTATTCTCTTGGGTGGTCTCCATACTGCAATGATAAGGTGGGTACAACTCAATAAATATACTGATTATAAACCAGAAGTAAAGGAATATACACTAACTATTCATACCTATTTTTTGTTGTGTCACAACTACTTTCTTTGTTTACTGGTCAATTCTCTTAACAGGTTCAAGGCTTGTCAAATGGGGGCCATTTTTTTTTTCCCCCATTGGCCAACATATATTAACCTGGTGGGAAAGAAAGATATGTCCATTCGGTGTTCCAATTCCATTCGTTTATTGTTATTTTTTGGTATGGAGGTACAATGAGGATACTGTAATCATTATGGGAGGGTCCATGTATCTTTCATATCAAAATTTGTGAATTACTTAAATAGCAATTTGGATAACTCCAGTTAACATATATTACTGTATGTACAATAACATTACCTTTTTGGATCTCCAACTTCAGATGCCGATCAAGACCGTATTTTTTTTGCTTCCACATATAGTAAAACGCCATTTCGGTACAGCAAATCCTGCATACGTCTATTGTTCACCCTAAACATGTTACAAAAAACCTCCAGTAGAAGAATATTAGGTGAACAATCAATCAATCGAAAGGTTTGATTTACAAGAGAAAGAACAGATATCAACAGGAGACTTCCTAAAAAGAAGGTTATTCCATCACACCTTATCATGTGCTAGTACATATATTGTGTCTTAGATAATAAAGATCGTAATATTTACTGAAAAACAAACAAAAATTTGACCATAATAAGTTGGGTACTTTAATGCTATTTTAGTACCAATATAGAAACAATATGGTCATATCAGTCGTAGGTTTAATCAAGAAATAACCTTTTCTATTATTGTTTTATGGATCCAACGCTTAAGAAGGTTTTAGATGAAGGACGTTGGTTTTGTTTCTAAAATGAGCACGTTTGGCCGGATAATGTTTTATCCACCAAGTTTATTCTACGCTTGCAAAAAATGCCAATTCCTTGGCTTAAGTGTAAAGGATGTTTAAATGTGGCATAAACAGATGCGTTTTATGCCCTCTGTTGGATAATGTTTCTACATTGTTCTTCCACTGTAACAGGGACGAGCCAATATCCTATTAAGACGTTTAGTCAACTGTCGCACTAATCATTTTATCTATATTATCCATTTACCAAATGCAATTGTCAATACATTGGTTTGCAGCCACAAGAATGTTTATATCTCGGGATAAGAGAACACATATGACATTGCTCACACTACTCTCCAGAGCCGTTTCAGGAGCATCGCGTTCATTTTACACCGATATACAGCCAAGGCTCCACTGAGCATTTATGTGTTTAGGGCCATTGGAAAAGGGTTACCTGCCCAGTCAAGTGCGGCGAGTTGGAGAAGATGCCTCACAGATAGAAGGCTTTTTTGGATCCTAACATTATAAACACAAGATTTCCCATCAGGTTCTCAATTACAGAACATTATATAATATATATATAATAAACTAAATATATATATATATATATAATATAGTTTGCTCAAATAATATAATTTGTATGTATAATATTATCATTTTTTCTGATGTATTTACTCTCTTTTTATACAACCTAGTTGATTAAGGGTTGAAGTCACACCGGTTTAGATAATTAAGACTCGATAAGAGTATCGGTTTGTTGTTACAAGCTATGCTATGATTAAGGTCCTCCTGTATCGGGCAGACCCGAAACGCGTCACAGCTATGTAAAGTTCTGTTTGATCGTTTTTATCCTTTTTTGTCTATGGACCAAAAGAAATAAACAATTTTTTAACTTTTGAGTGCGGAACTATACCATGTTTTTGCTTAATAATGATAAGATTTATGAACAATTAAATATAATATTGTTACTAACTTTATTAGTGAAAAAGTTATGTATTCATCCTCTATGGGACAGTTCCCTTTTTCTTTTCTCTGTGACTTTCTATAGTCAGGGTTTTTTGATGTAATTTAGTGATATTTGATGTAATTTATTGATTTCGTCCATACCACATTTATGGTTCAATTTCGTCTTTGTGATTTCGGCTTCCGTGTTGGGCGAAGGCTGATTCAAACTCCAAAAATAAGAATGAGAGCACCTTTCACATGATGAGTGACCCAGAAAACCTTCTTCTATAACAAGTGCCCCTCACCAGCTTGTATTGGCGTGTCATGGTCAGATATTTCTGACCCTGACATGCAAATGTCCCATCCGACCAATGAAGCAGAAAACATTATCAAATCGAATCAAAGAAAACAATCCTTTTGCCCATCCAGAGTTTCAATACTGATATTGCCAGGAAAACGAGGCGTTTTTGCTGATGCAGCTTGCCTTAGTAGAGATGGTGGGGTACATCCATGTGCTCCAGGGCCCCATACGCACTAGGTTTAGGGCAGAGGGGCAGTGACATCCATCTGCTCCAGGGACCCCATAGAAGCACAGTAGGGTTAAGCCATAGGTGCAGTGACAAACATCAGCCTCCGGCGTCCCTCATACACAGTAGGGCTAGTAGATGTGCAGTGACGTCTGTCCTGCTCTGAGCCCCATAACACAGATACTGGGTTAGCAGAGGTGCTGTGACAATCCATCGCTCCAGGGCCCCATACACAGTAGGGTTTCCAGAGGTGCAGTGACCATCCGTCTGCTCTCCCGGGCTCCGTACAACAGTAGGGATAGCAGAGGAGTGCAGTGACCAATTCCATCTACTCTGGGGCTCAATACACATTAGATTAGTTGAGGTGCGGTGACATCTGTACTGTTCTGGGGGACCCCAAAAGCAGGATGTTAGCAGAGGTGTGAGTGACATCCCGTCTGCTCCAGAGTCCCATACACAGTAGTGTTAGCAGAGGTGTAAGTGACATCGTCTGAAATCCAGGCCCCATACACAGTATGGTTAGCAGAGGTGTAGTGTCCATCCGTTCTACACTGAGAGCCCCTACACAGTAAGGGTTTAGCAGAGGGTAGGCAGCAACATCGTCTGCTCTGGCCCCATACAAGCTAGGGTTAAGCATAGGTGCCATTGACATCCACTACTCCGGGGCCCCAGACACAGTAGGATAGCAGAGGTGCAGCGACAATCCGTCTACTCTGTCGCCCATATGCATTACAACATTGTAAAAGTGCAAAGACATCTGTCCCCCCCCCCCCCCCTGCTACCGGTTCCCATATGTCCAACTGTTTGCTGTTGTTTTCATAAATCATCCATCCATTATACTCATAACAAGGTTGTGGGGAGACAGCCTATCACAACCTTACATAGTTTAGCAAGCCTACGCACCACAGGGAATTCCTTGCATGAGCTACGTGATGTCAGAAGTAGAGAGAGTGATCATAATTAGTGGTTTCCCTGCGGATCCATCTCTGGCTTTGCCTAAAAATAACTTAATAAAATTTGCAGAGTTTTCCCAGCCCGAAAGGAATGTTTAAAATGGTTTTCATTTCAGCAGAATATCTGTAAAGATCACTGAAAGGGAATAGCGCGTCATAACTAAATTATAAAGTAGAAGATATCATGCAGACACTCTTCAGAGGAAAACCACACTACCCCTTAATGTCCATCCAGCACATCACAGCACAGACCTGTCCAAATAATCTCCCCCATCCATGAGGAACCTTCACCTGAACCACAACAGAAGCTTATTCAGCAAGTGCAAACTTGTCATATAATCCCTCAATGATTGAAAGAACCTTCTACTGACATTCCACTGATGGTTACCAGAGTGCAAAACCTGTTATATAACCCCCAATCATGCTGACCACCTTCTGAACCATCACAAATGGTTATCACAGTACCCGGCCTTAAAGAGGGAAAAAGCTTCCATGTGGTCAATGTGGTAAACAGTTTTACAAGAAGTCACACTAGTTACAACCACGAGATAATTCCTTTTTCAATAGTGCAGAAAATGTGGGAAATCTTGTTACACGGAGATTAGGTCTGGTTATGACATGAGAGAATCACACTGGAGAGAAGCCTTTTTACATGTACTTAATGTGGGAAATCTTTTACACATAAATCATATCTAATATACAAGAGAGACTTCACACGTTGGAATGAAGGGGCCTTTTTCCATGTTCGGCAATGTGGGAAATCTTTTACACAGAGATTCAAATCTCTAAAACACAGAGAGAAACACGACAAGGAGAACCTTTTGCATGTTCCTGAATTAATCATGTTTGGTTATGCCTCATAAAATTAATACAGGGGGAGGGAAACTGTAATGTTTTCTAAAAGAAGAAAATGGGCATAAAATTGTGATTTTGATGAGAGAAGTGCGCACAGAATGTGGAAAATTGTTATTACGTTGTTATAGGCAAAACCCTTTGATGTTCCAACACTGAGATTGTTCACAGAGATATTACCACAAATAACATATGTAACCCCTTACCGACATTGATGTTACCTGTATTGACTTCCCATAAATTGGACATATAGGTACGGCCTGGACATCGTGCGAGCTCACCATGGGGGCCCCACACCACCCGCAAGCATCGAACAGCTATATTATTTATGTTAACCCCCGTGCGGTTCACCCATGACCGGAGCTTGTACCCCTAGCTGCCGTGAAATAACTGCAGATCATGGCAGCAAAGGGAAAGACAGAGGGAGAGAGCTTCCTCTGTCCTCTACAACACTGCCCCGCCCGCAAGATAATTATGAGGCTGCCGATAGTTTCCCTAGCACCTGGAGCCCTAACAAAGGAAGGCGTCCAGGCTTCCTGTCACTATGAATGGTCAGTCCATATGGGTATGCTGGGCCATAGGATTAGACAAAAACTATGGATACCAGTACTATATCCATTGTAAACAGTGAATCTGAAGATCACTAAATACAAGTATCAAATAGGGATAAGTAAAAAAAAAAAGTGAAAAGCAAAAAAAAAACACAAAAAAATAAAAACACGTAAACCACCCTTTTCTCCCCTCAACAAACGCCTGTCCTCCCGCAAAAAAAGATAAAACTAAGTACGCATTTTTTGGTAATCCACCAGAGGCATAAGAACCATGACCTATAAATCCTGTCATGAGTATTTAATCTGCATTGTGAACACCGTAAAAAAAATGAAAGAAAAAAACTGACTATTGTGATTTTCGTTAATCCTGCAGCACATAATAAAATGGAATAAAAAGTGATCTAAAAGTCATATAACATCAAGGTGGTACCAATGAAAAAGTCAGTTCATGACACAAAAAAACTCCTTACATAGCTCTGTATACAAAAAAATTAAAATGTTATTGCTATCAGAAGATCGTGATACAAAAATATTGTTCTACGCAATAAAAACATTTGTATTAAAAAAAGTTCCTCAACATAAATATAACTATGTAAATTGGGTATCATCATAATCGTATTGACCAGTGCAAAACTAACATGTCAGATATACTGCAGCGGTGAGCGCAGTTAAAAATAAAAACACTCAACTAGGAAGAGTATTTTTCTTCACGCTGTCCTTTCCAAAAAATGGGTTAACAGGTGATCGATAAAGTATTGTCTCCCGAAATAATGTTACCAACTAAAATGTTCACAGCCCATCCTGCAAAAAAAAAAGCCCCTACCCCCCTTGTACACAGGAAAAAAAAAGTTCGGTCTCGATTGTGGCGATGAAAAAATGTATTTCCTTTGTGAAAAAGCGTGAAAAAAAACAAAATATACAAATTGGGTATGTTTGTGAAGAGGGACCTGCTGAGTAAAGCTGTTAGTCATTTATACTGCATGTGTTACTGAAAAAAATATAAAACACACCAGGTTTGGGGCTGTATTTTGTTCCACCTCCCGAAAAAAAGGGCTCCAAAAAATAAATAAATTGTTTTTGTGTCGACCTTAATAGTAAAGTTACCCCTAATTTATCCCCACAGCAAACGCTGTAAAAAAAACCCGAACTTATTTTTCCCCCTTTTCATGGTAAGTAAACTATGGAACCCTTTTTACCCAAAATGCCAATAACCCCTAAGGGGTCTATGGGGGTGCTAAATAAAAAGGTGATACTTCTGGAATTTTTCAACCTTTCTGGTACTTTAGGGGATTTCCAGAAACGCACCCACCAAAATCTTTTTCCCAAGGAAAAATGCACTTTCCTTTGTAGCCCTGCCATGCACCAAAACCCCAGTTTAACCCAATTTTGATATTGCCAAATTGGAAGAAATTGTGTAAACTTTCGGCTTTTTTTTTTTCCAGATTGGGGCTTTTAGTTATCCAAAACCCTTGAGCAAACGTTTGGGGTTGTTGTAGTTGGTTTTTGGTTTTTCCCGATTCCTAAAAACAAAAAAAAAAGGCTTTTTAGGGAAGTGGAATTTTTTTCATTAACTAATTAATCGAATCCAGGGTCTTTTTCTGACTGGTATTATCAGTTTTTTGTTTTCCCAAAAGGGGTCTTTTGGGGTTAATTTTTTAAAACCTTACAGGTTTTTTCAAACCAGAATGGCCCTAGAGAAAATGGGATTTTAAAATGAGACCCCAGAGTCTGGTAGGTGCTCTTCCTCCTCCTACTATTCTGGGGCTTGTGGTTGAGAAAATAGTGCACTAGGGCCACATATGAGATATATCTGAAAACAGCAGAATTGGGGGAATCAATGTTGAGTTGCACTTCCCGGTCACATCTACCGTGTTTCTGTGAAAAATGGCTAGAAATGGAAAATCTTCAGAAAAAGTGAAATTTAGAAATTGCACCTCTTCTTTGCTTTAATTTCTGTGACCCTCAAAGGGTTAAAAAAACTTTTTAAGTGTTGTTTTGAAACCCGGAGGGAGTTTCTTTGAAGGAAAACATTTTTGGGGGTTTTAAAAATAGGACCCCCTCAAAGCCACATCAGAATTGG
>JAODAL010081724.1:0-11809 GCA_025379985.1 Phyllomedusa bahiana | reverse complement strand
AAACCCCCCCCCCACTAGCCCCCCAAAGAAATTTGCTCCATCATCCCAAACATGGGGTGGGGGAAACAGCGGTTTTCACCAGTTCTACCCCTAGTTGCCTCGGGGGAACGAAGTCACACAGGGGGGAAACTTGCTCCGCGTCATGCAGCAAAAAATCGATGTGTGGCTTTCTCCCGCGCCAACTGAAAAAACGGAACCATGGTGCGGAAAAAGGGGAGGAACATGGTTTTCCGCGTGCCACCGAGGGGGGATGGTCCATGCGCCCTCCCAGGGGCCCGTTTTTCAATTTTTTGGGTTTTTAAAAAGGGTTTCCTGAAGTCTTCCCCCGATTTTTAAAACCATTTAAAAAATGGCCGGGAAAACTTGCATGCACTTTACCCTTTTGTCCCCCCCCCCCCCCTCAAAGCCAGGAACACCCCCCTCGATTTGCTCGGCAGAACGGCCCCCCCCCAACACGCTCTGATTTTGCGAGGGGTTTCCCACCCGCGGGGTTTTTCCCAGCCTGCACATGTTGGCCGATTTGTATGAACAAAAAGGCTTTAACGATTTTTTGATGCCCAAAGGCAAAACAAAAATTTCCCCCCGTGTAACTTTGATGTCACCCAAATTGGCAGCCATGCGTGACCCCTGCCGTTTGGTTGAGGCCTTCGAGGGGGCCCCACGTTATTTGTCGGGTCGCCAGGGACTCGGGTGAATAACGTCATTCCACGGGTTAATGCCTGGAACAGTTTGGCTAAAAAAATCTGCTGGGCGGGGGACTGAAAATGGTGGGGGGACTACATCTCGTGGCCAAATGAGTCCGGTGGGGACTGAAATGGAGGAGGGGGAGGAGGAGGTAACTTGGAGCAAAAGTTTTGTCGGGGTGAATTGAGGGGTTTTTCTCCCCAAGGGACAAAAAGAGGGGAGCAAGGAGCAGCTGGGGGAAAGGTGGAGGGAGAGGGGGAAAGACGAGGCAGATGACTCCCCAAGCACCGTGGAATTTACAGTGGAAAATGGAGGCAGGGAGCCCCTGGGAAAGTCCATTTTGGAAAAAGATGCCCCCGCGGGCATGTTTTTTTCCTGGTTTGTGACCCCGAAAAGTAGCACCCGGAAAGAGGGTTAAATTTCGGGGCTCTCCACCCTTTTGGACCCCTCGCTACCGGCCCCAAAATGGGGACCCTTTTTTCCCCACCCAAATTGAGAGGGGAAGACAAATTTCAAATACAAAAGGAAAATCCCCGAAAACATTTGGGCCCCGGTGCCTATTTTGCGGCATCGTCCCTCCTTGCAGGTCTGCCCGGGGGGGTTCCCAGCGCTCACTTACTATGCCGCGGCTGCGGGGGGGGAAGGGGGGGGGGGTAGGGGGCAGTCCCAGCCCCCTCAGCATTTAAACCCAAACCCCCTGGGGGTCTATTTAATGAGCAGTTTCCCTTCACCCGCCTAGTGGGGGGGCAGCCCACCGGGCCCCGGGCAAGCAGCGGGAGGACATGGATTTTCCCCTGAACCAACTTTTTGGGGCCTATTTGGGGGAACAGCAACTCGGGGGGGCCCCCAACCCCGGGTTAGAAAAACCGTTTGGGCTACTGGGCACCCAAAGGGATGTGTGGCCGCAACTTGCCGATTTGAAGTGGAGAAGCTGTCCTCCCCGGCCCAAAGTAGTGTGGCACCCAGAGGGGTGTTTTCTTGGGGGGGGGGGCCACCCTTTTCCCCAAGGGGGAACCCGCTTTCCAGGGGGGGGGGGGAAATTTTTGAACGCGACCCTTTGTCAAAAATGAATCAGGGGGTGGAAATGGGCCGGATTTCCACAAAACCAATTCCCCTTAGGCTTTCTTTTCCGGGGTTTTAAAACCCTTACCTCCCTCAGCCAATTTTCTGTTTGCCGCCACCCGCCTTTTGCCACACTTCTGCTGATTTTTTCTAAAAATCTCCCTTTCCCACCGTCTTTACCGGGGAAATTTGGTTTCCCAAACCCACCTCAAAAAACTTGTAAAGGTGCCACCCCTATGTGTTTCCAATGCTGCTGCTGCTTTTTGCTGTTGCCGTGACATCCACACGGGGTGTCATTTTTGGCCACTCTCCCGGCCCTGGTACGTTTTCCCCACCTCCAGAATGTCATTTTTTGCCACTCCGCCCCATGCGGTTTGTTTCCTGAAAATCCCCCCCACTCTCCCCCCATTGGCCACTCCCCGGACCTCATGCCTGCTGCCGCCGTGCCCTTTCCGCCCTCTCAGTCATTTTCCCGCTTTTGGGGCCTAAAATTTTTTTTCCCACCTGCAGAATGCCCTTTTTGGTGCCACTCTCTGACCCCCCTTTGCTTTGCTCCGTCTCACCTCCACTCTCTTCCCTTTTGTGCCACTGCCTGCCTCTGCTGCTCCCCGCCGTGACCTCCGCTTCAGTCATTGTGCCCGCTCTGGGGGCCTTAATACTATTTTGCCCCCGGGCAAAAATGCCCATTGTGCCACCTCTGACCTCATGCTGGCTGTACTCCTGTCGTGCCCTCCAACTGTGTCTTTTTGCCCCTTTTCTGACCTCATGCTGCTGCCGGGGGCTGTTTCCCCGTGCCCTCCAAAACCGGGGCCCCTACTCCTGTTTTTTTTTTTTGTTTTTTTTGGCCCCTCCAAAATTTGTCATTGTGGAAAATTTTTTTCTGCCCCCCAAACCCCTTTTACTGCCTCCCCCGTCCCGGGTGCCCGGCCACATTTGTATCATTGTGACTCTGTGGCCTAATACTGTTTTCCCAAACCCCTCCAGAATCCCATTTTTGCCACTGTTGCCCTTTCATACTGCTGCCGGGCCCCCAAGGGACCCCCCACAAACTGTTTTTTTTGATTGTCCCAAAACCTCAGTTGCCCCTAATAACTGTTTTTTCCCCGGCCCTTCCCCCAAAAATGTCTTTGTCCCACTGTCTACCTCATACTGCTGCCGCCGTGACCCCCTAAACACTGACCCATTGTCCACTCTGTGGCCAAATTTAATGTTTTGCCACCCTCCAAATGCCATTGTCCATGTTTTGCCCTTTCTTTGCTCCCTTGACCCCCTGATTTTTCCACTTTTGGGGGGGTTTTTGGAATTGTCCCCACCTTTTTGGCCCCTAATCCCCCTGTTTTTTCCGGCCTTTTTTTTCCAGAATTTGGTCTTTTGTCCCCACTGTTTTTGGCCCTCTTCTGTTTCCGCCTGCCCTCCACACGGGTTTTTGGGTCCCAAAAACTCGGGGGCCAATACTGTTTTGCCCCCCTCCAAAAAGCCCTTGGGTCCACTCCTGACCTCTGCGGCTGGGGGCTGCCTCCGTCCCCTTTCCAACCCCCTTTTCACAATGTTCCCCACCTGAGCTCTCAGCTTGTTTTTTCTCCAGCTTGTCCGCTAGCATGTATCTTTATCAGCCGTACATTCCCCGCTTGAGTTTTTTGGTCAGTTTTGGCCCTCTTAAGTGCCAGGGATTTTATAGTGAAGCGAGATTGCGTAAGAGCACGGCGGCCAGTCTTGTCGTGTCATACATAAAAATCAAACATTGTATCTGAAGACTCAAAAACCAGCGCCTCTGCACGCTATATTAAGCATACGGCACTAACGTTCTAACAGCACCCTGCAGGCTATGGGCAGCCTGGAAATAAGCACTGTTTTTTTAAACCGTGATTAGTGCCGAAGTAATTCGGACCGACCGATACAGGAATTTTGTCGGAGGAAAATTCAGACGTGAACGTGACCGAAACGAATTTTTGAGAAATTCGGCCATCCTCTAATTTCAGATACTAATAATGTATTTCAATAAAACAGGTCACCAAAAAAAGAGGGAAAGCATTACTGTAGATAGCCATCAGCAGCAGAATTGTGGGATGAATGCCATGGATTCTGTACAACTGTTTTCCACCTCTTGTGGACCTTCTGGCAAAATTTATTTGTTGCGAGGAAATCAAAAAGTTCCTTTTGAAAACAATTGGCCGCCCCCACAAAACTTCAAGAACAAATATGGCCATTTTCCCCTGTTTCACTACAATGGCTTTGCGCATAGGACGAACAATACGGTGTCAAATGGAGCTCACTCTGCAGCGAGGCAGTGATGTCAACAAAGGAGCCTGTTTTTTCTCTGGGGGCTGCCCTATGACAGTTTGATATGAACAAATCATAGGAAATAGTCTGTATGATTGCAGTGCATCTCATCCGGTGCAGGGGGTTTGGGACTGCATTTCTCTCCCATGGGGTGCATGGGCACATGTTTCGAAAGGTGGGAATGGCGTGCCAAAAAGACAGATTTGTGAGATTTTAAGCCTTCTGAAGACGCCCTAAATTGTTGGGAAAAAGGGAAAATCGGACCATCGCTTGGCAAAACTTTCGGAACACTATTGCACCATACCAGGGGCACCAGGTCATCCGTTTGTATTTGTACAATTTGGCATGGGAACCATTTTGCCCTATTCCCCAGCATGTAAACAGTGTCAGATCTAAGTCTGCTGTAAAATCTTCGACGCACAACTGAGCTTGACTAATCGCTGGTTGTGCACAGTTAATTCAGCTTTGGACTACAATTCCCTAACCCAGTGGAATAATGATAGGTCTATTTCTTTGGGATCTAAGTCCACCAGAAGCTTGCTCCCGGACCATTGATTCACAGTCTCCCTGCATGTTGACTTCCCTCAAGGGTCATTGATGAAAATTGCCCTGGATTTCATTTCTGTCCGCTGGTCGCAATTTTCTTGCGTTGCAGAGATCTAAAATCTTTGGCGCAAAAATCATTATCTCTTACTGATTTCATTATTTTTGGACAATCTCCCATGATATATGTAAGATCCTAATAATGTAATTCAAGAAAAACAGTCACAAAACAAGAGAAAATTACTACTGTAGTAGCCTCAGCTGCAATTGTGGATGAATGCCTACTGGATGTCTGTAACCACTGTTGTCCACTCTTGTGATGGCAAAATTTATTTTTGCGAGGGAACATCAAAAGAGTTCCTTTTTGAAAAACACAGATGGCGTCCCCAACAAACTTCAAGAATCAGAATGGCCGTTCCCTGTATCTACAAAGGTATTGCATAGACGGAAACTCACGCGGTGTCACTAATGGAGACTCTGCAGCCAGGAGGTCAGTGATGTCACAAAGGAGCCCTGTTTTCTCTGGCGGTGCTGCCATGGACAGTTTGACAGAAAACAAGTCATAGGAAATAGCAGTTGTAGATATCAGTTATTCCCATCTTGTGCCAGGGTTTTGACTGGCATTCCTCTACTCATGGGTTGCATGGGAAACATATGCAAAGGTGGAATAGGATGTGCCAAAAAAGACTAAGAATTTGTGCGATTTTAAGCCTTACTGGAAAAGAGCCCTATAATAGGATTGGAAAAGGCGAAAATGCATCGCTTGGCTCAAACTTTCGACAATATTGAACAATACCAGGGGATCCAGGTTCATCCGTTTTTGTTATTTGAAACAATATTGGCGAATGGGAACCACTAATTTTGACCTAATTCCCCATGCATGTAAACAGTGTCCAGTAATCATAAGTATTGCACTGTAAATCTCTTCAGCACGCAACATGAGCTAGACTAGACATCGCTGGTGTGCACAGTTATTTCAAGTTTTGGACTACAATTCCCGTCACCCAGTGTGAATTGACATAGGTCTTTTTTTGGGATTAAGTCACCCAGAAGAATGTTCCCGCCGGCTTCCTTTTGCTATTTACCATTCTCACAGATATTCACTGCCATGTTGGACGTTCCTCAGGTGTCATTGCTGAAGTAGCACTGCGATTTACCATTCTGTACGCTGGTGCAATATTTCTTGCGTTGCACGGTTCTAAAATCTTTGGTCTGACGCGAAAATCCATTATCTCTTACTGTTTCCAATGTAGTTTTGGGACAATTTCCAAGTTTATGTCACAGATTAATAATATAATGTTTTTCATAAACAGTCACAATAAAACAAAGTGAAATGCTTACCCTGTAGTAGCTATCAAGCATCAACTGTGATGAATGCATGTAATGTCTGTACACTGGTTGTCTTCCCCAAACTCTTGTGGACTGCAAAATTTATTTGTTTGCGAGGATAATCAAAGTTCATTGTTTGAAATCAGTTGCCGCCCCACAAAACTTCAAAGAACGCAAAATGGGCCTGTTCCTGTATCTACAATGAGTTTGCATAGAATGGAACCACTCGCGTGTAACATTTGGGCACTCTGCAGGCAGAGGCCCAGTGATGTCACTCACAAAGGAGGTCCTGTTTTTCTTAATGGGGTGCTGCTCGCATGACAGGTTTGACAGAACAATCGAAGGAAATAGCTAGTAGATAGCAGTTCGATCCATCTGTTGCAGGTGGTTTGACTGCTTGTATCAAACATGGGTGCATGGGCCACATATCGAAAGTGGTATACAGGCAGCGTTAGGTCTGTGCCAAAAAGACAGATTTATGAGATTATAAGCACTTCTGAGTGCCTTCCAAATTGGATTGGGAACCAAGGCAAAATCGCCATTCGCTGGCAACTTTCGACACTTATTGACCACCATTCTCAGGGGAACCAGGTAATCCGTGTATTGTTGATACAATTTGGGCATTTATGGGAACCAAATTTTGCCTATCCCCGCTCATGTAAACAGTGTCCGATAATTAAGTCTTGCTGTAAGAAATCTTAAAGCACAACTGAGCGCTGGAATAATAGCTGGTGTGACTCAGTTAATTCAGCTTGGGACTTACAATTCCCTTCACCCAGTGTTATAATTGATTGGTCTATTGTCTTGGGATTGAAGTCACCAGGAAAGCATGCTCGCGGTCCTTTGAGTCCTTCAGTTCAATTCCTGCATGTTGCACTTCACTCAAGGGACCATTGATGAATATGCGCCTGGATTTCCATTTTCTAGTCCGCTGTGTCTATTTTCTTGAGGTTGAGAAGATCTAAAATCTTTGGCGCAAAATCAAGTCCTCTTCCTGTTTCCATTATTTTGGACAATCTCAAGATATATGTCTGTTTACTAATAATGTATTTCAATAAAAAACAGGTACAAAACAAGAGAATACTACATAATGTTGTAGCATCAGCAGGCTCACATTGTGGATGAATGCCATGGATTCTGTACACTGTTGTACCCACTCTTGTGGACTGCAATAATTTCATTTGTTGCGATAGAAAGAGGAAATCAAAAGATCCTTTTGAAAAAAAGAATGGCCTCCCCCAACAAACTTCAAGAACAAGAATTGGCCGTTCCCTGTTCTACAAAGGCTTTGCATGGACGGAAACTCCGCGTGTCACCAATGGGAGAGCACTCTTGCAGCAGAGGCAGTGAATGATCTCAAAGGAGCCTATGGTTTTGCTGGGGCTTGCCATGACCAGTTGTGACAAGAAACAATCAAAGGAAATAGTCTGTAGATAGAGTTCATCCCATTCACTTAGTGCAGGGGTTTGACTGCATTCTCTCCCATGGGGTTGCATGGACATACGGCACATATGAAAGAGTGAATAGTGTGTTGTGCAAAAAAAGATAGACAGTTTTGTCGGATTTTTAAGCCATCTGAAGAGCCCAAATTGATTGGAAAAAAGGCAAAATTGACTATACAGTTGGCATATCTTTCGAACACTTATTGACACCATACCAGGGGACCAGGTCCTCCGTGTTATTTGGATTCAAATTTGGGCAATGGGAACCTATTTTGCCACTGTATTCCCCAGCCATGTAAACAGTGTCCAGATCATAAGTCTTGCTGTAAAATCGTTCACCGCTCACAACTGAGCTAGACTAATTCGTGGCCTGTGCTCAGTTTATTCAGATTGGACTAGACTAATTCCTCTCCACCAGTGGACATAATTGTATAGGTCCTTATTACTTGGGATTTTAGTCACTTAGCATGCTTCCCCACCGCTGTCAATTGATTCATCAGTCATGATCCCATGTCTGTAGACTCCTCAAGGGTCATTGATGAATATTGCACCCATCCGGCATTTCCTATTTCTGTCCGCTGGTTGCAATTTTCTATGGTTTGCAGAGAATCTAAAATCTTTGGGCGCAAATCATTTATCAGTTGTACTGTTTCATTATTTTTGACAGATCTTCCAAGATATTATGTCAGATACTATAATGTATTTCATAAAAACAGTCACAAAACAACGAGAAATACCATAACTTGTAGTAGCCATGTATCAAGGTCAGCATTGTGGATCGAATGCACATGGATTTGTACCACTGTTGTTCCCACTATTGTGGACTGTCAAAATTCTATTTGTTGCAGAGGAAATCAAAGTTCCTTTTGAATAACAAGTTGGCCGCCCCCACTAACTTCAAGAACAAAATGGCCCGTTCCCTTGTATTATACAAAGCATTTGCTCATAGACGGTAAAACAGACTCCTGTGTCAAATGGAGGCACTGTAGCTGCTAGCCATTGAGGCAAGATGAGTCACAAAGGAAGCCCTGTTTTTCTTCCTGGGGGTCGGCCTGCCATGACTAGTTTGACAGAACAATCAAGGATAATAGCTGTAGACTAGGCAGTTAATCCATTATGTTGCAGGGGTTTGACTGCATTTCTCTCCCATGGGTCATGGGCACATATGAAAGGTGGAATCAGGTGTGCCAAAAAGAAAGGTTTGTGAGATTTTAAGCATTGTCAGAAGAGCCCTAAATTGATTGGAGATAAAAGGCAAAAATCGGAACCGATCGCTGGCAAACTTCGACACCTATGGTCAACACATTCCAGGGGTACAGGTCATTCAGTTATGTATTTGAACAATTTGGCAATGGGGAAGACCAAGTTGTTGCCTATTCCCACCAATGCATGGTAAACCAGTCGTCCAGATCATAAGTCTTGCTAGTTTAATCTTCAATCGCACTACTGAGCTAGATAATCCGCTGGTATCGTGCACAGTTATTATCTGCTTGGCGGGACTACAAATTCCTAACACAACGTGGAATAATTGATAGGTCTATTTATTGGGTTTAAGTCACCAGAGCATGGCTCACGGTCCAAAATTTCGATTCCAAGTCTCTTTCCCAGCAGGTTGATCTTCCCTCATAGGGTCATTGGATGTGATAATTGCCCCTGGATTTCCCATTCTGTCGCTGGCTGCATTTCTTTTTGCAAGTTTTCTTGGTTGCAGAGATCTAAAAATCAGTTGGCGCATAGAATCATTTGCTATCTCTTACTGGTTTCCATTATTTTTGTGGACAATTTCCAAAGATATATGTCAGATAACTAATAATGTATTTTCATAAAACGTCACAGAAAAACAGGAGAATTCATACTGTAGTAGCCAATCATCAGCAATTGTGGAAGAATTGCCATGGAATGTCGATAGACGTGTTGTCCTACTTTGTGGGGAACTGCTCTAAAATTCAATTTGTTGCCGAGGAGATCAAAAGTTCCTTTTGAAAACAAAGATGGCCACGCCCCACATACGTCAAGAAACAAATATGGACCGGTTCCCTGTATCTATACATAAGGCTTTGCATAGTCGAACACTCCGTAGTGTCACAATGGAGCACTCTGCACGTCAGAGGCAGTGATGTCACAACGGAGCCCTTTTTTTCTCGGGGGGCTGCGCCATGACAGTTTGACAAGAACAATCATGGAATAATAGCTTTTGATAGCAGTTCATACATCTCGTTGCCAGGGAGTTATGACTGGATTCTCTGCCCATGGGTCGCCTTTGGACATATGAAGTGAATAGGTGTGCCAAAAAGACAGAATTTGTGAGAATTTTAAGCCTTCTGAAGAGCCCTTAAATTGATTGGAAAAAGGGCAAAATCGGTCCATGCTTGGCAAACTTTCGAACACTATTGCACCCATACTAGGGGACCTAGGTCCTCCAGTAGTTTTTGAACAATTTGGCAAGTGGGAAACCAATTTTTGCCCCTTGCCCCAGATGTAAATCGGTGTCCAGATCATAGTCTTGCGTGTAAAATCTTCCACGCACAACTGAGCTAGACTAATCGATGTGTGTGGCACAGTATTCAGCTTGGACTACGCAATTCACCTCAACAGTGGGAATAAATGATAGGTCTATTTCTTGGGCTTAAAGTCACGTGAAGCATGCTCCCACGGGTCCATTTGTATTTCATCTGGTCATCCCTGCAGTTGACTCTATCACTCAAGGGACATTGATGAATTGCCCATGGATTTTCCATTTTCGTCCGCTGGATTGCAATTATATTGCGTGATGCATAGATCTAAAAATCTTTGGCATAAATCAGATTATCTCTTACAGTTTCCATTTAATTTTTGGTACCAATCTTCCAAAGATATATGTCAGATATAAATAATGTTTTCTCAGTAAAAATACAGTATCAAATAACTAAGAGAAATACATAGCTGTGAGTTAAATGCCATCAGCAGCAAATTAGGTGGATGAATGCCATGGAATCTGTACACTGTTGTCCCACTCTTGTGGTCACTGCAATATTTATTTATTGCACGATGGGAAAGATCAAAAAGTGTTCCTTTTGAAAACAAGATGGCCGCCCCCACAAACTTCAAGAACAAAATGGCCGTTCCCTGTATCTACAAAGGCTTTGCATAGACGGAACACTCCGCGTGTCACAATGGAGCACTCTGCAGCCAGAGGCAGTGATGTCACAAAGGAGCCCTGTTTTTCTCTGGGGGCTGCCATGACAGTTTGACAGAACAATCAAGGAAATAGCTGTAGATAGCAGTTCATCCATCCTGTGCAGGGGTTTGACTGCATTCTCTCCCATGGGTGCATGGGCACATATGAAAGGTGGAATAGGTGTGCCAAAAAGACAGATTTGTGAGATTTTAAGCCTTCTGAAGAGCCCTAAATTGATTGGAAAAAGGCAAAATCGACCATCGCTGGCAAACTTTCGACACTATTGCACCATACCAGGGGACCAGGTCATCCGTGTATTTGAACAATTTGGCAATGGGAACCAATTTTGCCCTATTCCCCAGCATGTAAACAGTGTCCAGATCATAAGTCTTGCTGTAAAATCTTCACGCACAACTGAGCTAGACTAATCGCTGGTGTGCACAGTTAATTCAGCTTGGACTACAATTCCCTCACCCAGTGGAATAATTGATAGGTCTATTTCTTGGGATTAAGTCACCAGAAGCATGCTCCCGGTCCATTGATTCCATCAGTCTTCCCTGCATGTTGACTTCCCTCAAGGGTCATTGCTGAAATTGCCCTGGATTTCCATTTCTGTCCGCTGGTGCAATTTTCTTGCGTTGCAGAGATCTAAAATCTTTGGCGCAAAATCATTATCTCTTACTGTTTCCATTATTTTTGGACAATCTTCCAAGATATATGTCAGATACTAATAATGTATTTCAATAAAAACAGTCACAAAACAAGAGAAATACATACTGTAGTAGCCATCAGCAGCAATTGTGGATGAATGCCATGGATTCTGTACACTGTTGTCCCACTCTTGTGGACTGCAAAATTTATTTGTTGCGAGGAAATCAAAAGTTCCTTTTGAAAACAAGATGGCCGCCCCCACAAACTTCAAGAACAAAATGGCCGTTCCCTGTATCTACAAAGGCTTTGCATAGACGGAACACTCCGCGTGTCACAATGGAGCACTCTGCAGCCAGAGGCAGTGATGTCACAAAGGAGCCCTGTTTTTCTCTGGGGGCTGCCATGACAGTTTGACAGAACAATCAAGGAAATAGCTGTAGATAGCAGTTCATCCATCCTGTGCAGGGGTTTGACTGCATTCTCTCCCATGGGTGCATGGGCACATATGAAAGGTGGAATAGGTGTGCCAAAAAGACAGATTTGTGAGATTTTAAGCCTTCTGAAGAGCCCTAAATTGATTGGAAAAAGGCAAAATCGACCATCGCTGGCAAACTTTCGACACTATTGCACCATACCAGGGGACCAGGTCATCCGTGTATTT